>JARYGA010032885.1:0-16579 GCA_030545235.1 Helianthus tuberosus | reverse complement strand
ATGCACGAGATATGATCACTAGGAAGCAAGCTTGAGCTCCAGAATCAATCCAACAATGCAGAGAATGGTGTGAGAATGATTGTTGCATAAGGGTGCCTTTTATAGTGAAATCACTCACCATAACATGTTGACAACCAACTCTAGGATCAACCACAACCATCCAACACTTGTACCTAGTGCTCTAGCACAGTTAGGGGTCGCCCACCATGTGAAAAATCCGGTTAAAAGTTGTTTCTCCGCGTATACAGGGGTCTGTCCCCGTATTCTGTATCTGGGCCTGGGACGCGGCCCGCGTCCCGTTTAACCACAACCAAGGCGGGCCGCCTGGCCTGCACGAATCTGATTTTTGATTTTTATTGTTTTGCAAGTTGACCTTTGGTTAATTTGAAAGGGTAATTGGGCTTTTAACTTGCATTTTGACCCCTTATACTATACCCACATAGGCTTTAGGACTTATACCCCCTTTGCCAAGTCCTTGTACACTTCCGATTAACCCGAAAAGCCTTAACTTTCAACGTTAACACTTTAACCCTTCGCACACGAATTTGGTCATAACTTTCTCATACGATAACGAAACGTTATGAAATTTTAATCGTGCATTCTAGTGAGCATAATTAGCATTTACAAAGCTTCGGGTTTGTCAAAAGGTCACTCAGAGGTATATCTTTAAACATGTTGACACATTTAACCCCTGTAGTTGGTAATTACTCACTTTTAGCTTCGTATGATCCATGATTTATTCGTTTGAAGGTATGAGCATCGTGTAGGGTTAATGTACATTATATTTATTCACAGTTGACACTTAGAATACGTATATTCACATACTTTCCATGTTTGTCAACTTTAGTCCTTCCATAATATTTCTTTCACACGTTTAAACTTTATGACACGTGTCAACACATTATAGGACGTGAATTTTCGAGGTGTTACAATAATGTAATGAATCGCCAACTAAATTCTCACCACAATACGCGAAGAAATTCTGGTAGTTTATATTAGAATATAAGTACGTGGCAATAAGTATTTACATAACACACTATATACTGAAAAGTCATCATAGAATTAAATTAAATTTAAGTAGTAATAAAAATAACAAAAAGGAAAGTATATTAAATAATGGGAATTAAAAAGGTGCAATTAAATTAAATAACACGCAAAATATATGGTTCCTATAGTTAGATCCACTTAATCTAACATAAAATCAAGTCCCTCTCTCAAACAAAAGTTGATGCGGCTTCGAATTGACTGAGTCTAAGATCTCGTGAATTTTGCGGGTGAACTAACACACATATATATCATTTAAAATTGTTGAAATAATCCTTAGAAATAAATAAACGTTCAAGTACTAATGAAATTAGTAAACTACAATTAATTGAAAAAAAAGAAGTAACGCAAAAATCACAAGTCATTAAAGACTTCTTTATACCTGTTTAAACCGGTGAACTAAGGAAACGGCAAAGAAGTTGTACGGTCGGTAAATTGGGTTATACCGGTACCGGTTCATACCAGGACAAAGGTCAAAATTTTGAACTTTTAATTTTTAGGTGCTTAAAAAAGGTGATTATTTACCTTCTTAGTTAAAGTGTAAAACTTAGCGTCCACAATTGACAATCCACATCTATCAAACTTCTCCCTCACTCAAAGATAGAAAATCATTGGGTTTTTCAAATTAAGTTCTTCAACAGATCATCTAGGTTTACCTTCTTTTGACTTTTGTTCAATCATTCATATTGTTAATTGTTATAGTGTTTGCTAGTTGCTATATAATGGGTTTAATCATAAACTTTTGGATAATTTTTTTTATTATGTATTAACTTTTGGAATATTTTTTATTATGAACTGATGTAGTTTTGGATTATTTTTTGAGTTGTAATTATATTTTATGGATTTATATAGTTAATTAGTCAACACGGTTGAACCATTTCTGAGTCTAAATTGAAAACTCTAAATTATATATGAATTGAAAACTCTAAATTATCACTTGAATGATTGGCTAAAAAAGGAAGAAATTCACCTGCAAGATAGGGGTAGGCGTACCAATGGTGGCGTGCCCATAAAGAGAGCTTTTTTCCATCAAAAACTTCACAATCTATTACTTATATTAAAACAAAACAATTTTGGCCACTTGGCATTAGCTTAGGCCTCCCAATTGCCATGTGGCATTCACTAAGACAACTTTTATTGCATTTAGGCGCTAAAACCCTCCTTGCTTTTCTTCCGCGTCGATGAACTATACTTTCGGACTTTCCATTTTCTTCCCCCTTTTTGTTTCAATCAGCCAAAAATCACAAACCCTAATTCTCGCTGCCTAATGAGAATTGTAACCATACTTTTCTTTTTTCTCTCCATTCTCCCTCAATCATCTCACAAAAACCCCTCTAAGCCGTTTTGGACACCTACACGAAACCCTAATTCTCATCTATCTCTGCCCATCTATCTCTGATTCATCTCAGATGGTCCTCCAGCGTCTTTCTTCTTCACACAGATTAAAACATAAAGATGAGAGGCATGGAGATATCCCTGAATCACACGCAAAAGTTACGGCTACAAAGAGCACTCAAATTTCTGTCTTCAGTATGCAATTAACGCCTCCATCACCGTCGTCGTCGCAGACTCCATTCCCGTTAACCAGGAAGATGACGTTCTAAAGTAACCCTAAACCCTAACTGATACTAAGTTTTTCCTATTCATATGAATATGTATGTGTGTATTGTTATGAGATAGAAGAATGAAATTCGGTACTCCAAATATAAAATTGCTCTGTATTTGCAGCTTTAAGAGGATTTGATCCTGGTTTATATGTTGAACGTTTTTTAAGTTTCTATGATATTTGCTTTTATATTTTATCCTAGAATTAATTTTAAAAAGACTAGAATTTGTTGGTGGGGTTTTGTTGTACAACGTGGGTGTTGGTTTGAATGTTTCAGATGAATGAGACAATAAAAGTACAACATGGTTGTAACAAGCCCAATTTTAACTTCTGCTTCAGTTTGTGACTCTGGTTCTGAGTTGATTTTGTTGGTTACAAAAATGTGGTGATGTTACTGGTTGAGCTTATATGTGATCTGGAGCACATGGGTGTTTGAGGGTCGGACTCCGTTACATATGGCGTTCTTTTCCTTATTTTTACAAGATCTTTTTAAGTGTAATTGTCAGGTTGGATCAAAATTTTTTGTTTTATATTTATTTTTTTGTGATATGTATGCGTTGGTATTTTGTGTTCTTTTGCTTATTTTTCGAGTTGATTTAAAAATTTTCGACAGAACAAGACATATCAAGGCTTGAAGTTTCAGCATATCTTCAACATTTTGGACATGACTGACATCAGGTTACAATTTCTGCATCACCCATGTCTTCAGTTCTGCTAATATTTGATTTAAAGGATTATGTTTAGTTCTAAATTGAGGTTTCTGCGAAAAAAGGTTGAAACTTTATCCAATAATATTGATTACCTTCACTTAAAAATCTTCATCACCATCACATGTGTTTAATTGATAGGTGTTTAAGGGCTGCGTGGATGGTTAAACAATCTCGAAAGGTAAGCGGTAATGGGCTGTCAAAATTGGACAGCAAGGTCACACTTTCGGGTGTAATTTCCAGACCAAATTATGTGGTACGATGCAGCAGCGAGTTGGGATTTTTTGCATTTGTTTGAGAGGTGTTTCAGGGCTGAGAACTCTGTATAAACAACCACGGTAAGTGTCGGTAAGGGCTTCCAAAACATATCATGAACGGGAAGACAACAATGAGTGTTTCGGGGCTGAATTGAGGTGTATGAACCGTGGGTATGTAACTGAAGCTTGGTGTTCTATCAAGGATTGCAAGATGATATATAGTGGTGGCTTGCGATGGTCGATCAACTAGAGAGAGAAAAAGTTTACCAGAGAAAAAATAGTAGCAATCAACATCTTTACGAATTGTATTAGACATATAGACGGGCCGCCTGTGAAATCGGAGGCCGAGCGGCAAAGAGTGATCCAATGTATCGAAGCCGCCATCGAAAGAAGAGTATCCGAGGTACGACGATAAAAAATAAAAAAAATATTTGTATTGGTAGAACTATGCACAACGGTTAATATTAGATGCAAAGATAGACCTAAACTTTTGTTTGACACCATTTGCACGTTAACCGATTTGGAATACGTCGTTTTTCACGGGCATGTAGACGCCGAAGGACCGAAAGCCTACCAGGTTTGTTAACATTTTGTGGGTTTTTTGTTTTACCTTTTCGGTTATTTAACGAATTAACGTGTATTATTCGTGTTTACAGGAATATTGTATTAGACATATAGACGGGTCGCCTGTGAAATCGGAGGCCGAGCGGCAAAGAGTGATCCAATGTATCGAAGCCGCCATCGAAAGAAGAGTATCCGAGGTACGACGATAAAAAATAAAAAAAATATTTGTATTGGTAGAACTATGCACAACGGTTAATATTAGATGCAAAGATAGACCTAAACTTTTGTTTGACACCATTTGCACGTTAACCGATTTGGAATACGTCGTTTTTCACGGGCATGTAGACGCCGAAGGACCGAAAGCCTACCAGGTTTGTTAACATTTTGTGGGTTTTTTGTTTTACCTTTTTGGTTATTTAACGAATTAACGTGTATTATTCGTGTTTACAGGAATATTGTATTAGACATATAGACGGGTCGCCTGTGAAATCGGAGGCCGAGCGGCAAAGAGTGATCCAATGTATCGAAGCCGCCATCGAAAGAAGAGTATCCGAGGTACGACGATAAAAAATAAAAAAAATATTTGTATTGGTAGAACTATGCACAACGGTTAATATTAGATGCAAAGATAGACCTAAACTTTTGTTTGACACCATTTGCACGTTAACCGATTTGGAATACGTCGTTTTTCACGGGCATGTAGACGCCGAAGGACCGAAAGCCTACCAGGTTTGTTAACATTTTGTGGGTTTTTTGTTTTACCTTTTCGGTTATTTAACGAATTAACGTGTATTATTCGTGTTTACAGGAATATTGTATTAGACATATAGACGGGTCGCCTGTGAAATCGGAGGCCGAGCGGCAAAGAGTGATCCAATGTATCGAAGCCGCCATCGAAAGAAGAGTATCCGAGGTACGACGATAAAAAATAAAAAAAATATTTGTATTGGTAGAACTATGCACAACGGTTAATATTAGATGCAAAGATAGACCTAAACTTTTGTTTGACACCATTTGCACGTTAACCGATTTGGAATACGTCGTTTTTCACGGGCATGTAGACGCCGAAGGACCGAAAGCCTACCAGGTTTGTTAACATTTTGTGGGTTTTTTGTTTTACCTTTTCGGTTATTTAACGAATTAACGTGTATTATTCGTGTTTACAGGAATATTGTATTAGACATATAGACGGGTCGCCTGTGAAATCGGAGGCCGAGCGGCAAAGAGTGATCCAATGTATCGAAGCCGCCATCGAAAGAAGAGTATCCGAGGTACGACGATAAAAAATAAAAAAAATATTTGTATTGGTAGAACTATGCACAACGGTTAATATTAGATGCAAAGATAGACCTAAACTTTTGTTTGACACCATTTGCACGTTAACCGATTTGGAATACGTCGTTTTTCACGGGCATGTAGACGCCGAAGGACCGAAAGCCTACCAGGTTTGTTAACATTTTGTGGGTTTTTTGTTTTACCTTTTCGGTTATTTAACGAATTAACGTGTATTATTCGTGTTTACAGGAATATTGTATTAGACATATAGACGGGTCGCCTGTGAAATCGGAGGCCGAGCGGCAAAGAGTGATCCAATGTATCGAAGCCGCCATCGAAAGAAGAGTATCCGAGGTACGACGATAAAAAATAAAAAAAATATTTGTATTGGTAGAACTATGCACAACGGTTAATATTAGATGCAAAGATAGACCTAAACTTTTGTTTGACACCATTTGCACGTTAACCGATTTGGAATACGTCGTTTTTCACGGGCATGTAGACGCCGAAGGACCGAAAGCCTACCAGGTTTGTTAACATTTTGTGGGTTTTTTGTTTTACCTTTTCGGTTATTTAACGAATTAACGTGTATTATTCGTGTTTACAGGAATATTGTATTAGACATATAGACGGGTCGCCTGTGAAATCGGAGGCCGAGCGGCAAAGAGTGATCCAATGTATCGAAGCCGCCATCGAAAGAAGAGTATCCGAGGTACGACGATAAAAAATAAAAAAAATATTTGTATTGGGAGAACTATGCACAACGGTTAATATCCTGGATCTGCCACTACTGACTAACTAAAATGTTTTTTTTTTTGTAGGGTTTGAAGTTAGAACTGTGCACAACGGACAGAGTCGGGCTTTTATCTGACGTGACTCGTATTTTCCGCGAAAACAGTCTCCAGGTCACGAGAGCCGAGGTGACAACACGGGGTGGCAAAGCTGTAAATACGTTCTATGTCCGTGATGCCTCGGGGTATCCGGTTGACTCAAAGATCATCGATTCGATTAGGAAAGAAATCGGGCAAACGATTCTTAAAGTGAAGTTAAACCCTCGAGATTCGGATCAAAGCCCGCAAGAATCTCCCACTAGGTTTCTGTTTGGTGGTCTGTTTAAGTCTAAATCTTTTTGCAACTTTGGCCTCATTAGATCCTATTCTTGAGGTACAAGTTGTTTAATCCTAGGTTTATCGCAACTCGCAGTCTAGAGATACAACACACATGACCGTGTATATTTGTCGTCGTTAGTTTTTATTTTATGATCCAACAAGACGTTGTATCATCAAATTAATGTTGAATCCGTCTAACTTTATCGAATATCGTTTGTAAATATTAAGATTCAAGGTTTGTTCTTTGATCATATTTCTGGTTGTGACTGGAATCAATCCTACATGTTGGATTGGAAACCGCCAACTTAACCGGTTCGGTTGAGTACTTTTAAGTCGTATTCGTTTGGCCTGATTGAACATAATTCTCAAAATATATTTATATTTTCATGCATCATTTTTAGTTTATGTTAGATTCTATATTATGTTAACATCTTAAATTCTTGCAAAAAATAAGGAAGTTCTATGTTGCATTATAAATTAGACAAAATTGCAGAAAACAACCTTTATCTTTGCCTCAAACTATACTTTTCGAGCGGCGGTAGACTATGTGGGATAACCGATTCGATTAACTGATCAGTTATGAAAACCAACTGTGTTTACATTGAAGTTTGAATTTTCTATATGCCTTTTCAAGACCACTAGAAACGGAAATTGATTTGTAGTTGGATGGTCAAAGTCAAACATGGTCAAAGACAGTGCAAATATTTGGAAGTTTCTTTATGATTAGATTTGAACCAGCAAGATTGAGCAACCAGTTTGAGACATGCAAGGAGTGGTTGTACTGTACAATATATCAAAGCTGTCAACTCACAGATTGAGGAAATATATTTTAGGGAAAATTACCAAAGTAGCCGTTTGACCAGGCGGTTTACGAAAATAGACATTTGACCAGGCATAAAAATGCCCTTTCACGCTTCCCCAGCCAAGTGAACTCCCATTTTTATGCACCTTCAACCAGCCACAACCAAGCGGACACGTGTCTATGGTGGCAGGCAAGCTTGGTTTCAACTTTATTTTTATTTGATTTTATTTTTAAATTCTCAATTTCTAATGATAATTTCTTTATGAAAAATGCAGCCACCAAAAAACTTGGCTAAAAAAAATCAGAAGAATAGAGGATTATTGAGAGGGATGATGATGTAGTGGTGTGGCCAAACTCCAGCAGCGGCGCAACATGAACAGGCCATACCAAGGGTTCCCGGGTTATCTGGCGGTGAGTGATTCGAAGACAACTAACTGCTGTCATCTACCCGACAGCAGCAGTGTTGGGTTAATCTTGATGTTGCGGGTTATTTACGGGTTAAGTTCGGACCTATGCCATGTATCATGAGTATCCAAGATATTTGTCTCATTGTAGTTTACTAATTTATTATTACTTGAACTGTCATTTAATTCAAACGATTAGTTCAATAAATTAAACTTATTCATTTGTGTTTTAGTCCACCCGCGAACCTCGCGGGTTCTTAAACTAGTATGTCGTATATCAAAACAACAGTTTATCATCACAAACTTTTAATAGTAGTTGATTTTATCTTATATGAAGTAAAATCTAATGTACATTGAAAGGATTCAAATAACAACCCCACGATACTTTTAGCCTAAACACATTGAACAAAATTCTAACTTATAGTTAGGATTATTAGAGATGTAAAAATAAGTCAAGGTGGTTAGCTTTTTAAAAAAGTAAACCAGCTATAAGATTGTGTTGCGTTGGTGGTGCGGTTGAACCATAGCTTGCCACGTGTCCCCGGCAATTTATTTTAAGACCATTGAGAGCGTCCGACGAGCATAATTCCTGCACAAAGTTCAGTGAAAAAATATAATATAAGTGATGATCTTGTGATCAATGAAGAACATCCTTGATGCCTTAATAAATGAAACAAATAGGAACCAAGTATAATATTTCCGAAGGAAAGCACTAACACAACAGAAACATGTGTAAATTTAATCATTGACGATTACTATACTTAAACCACATGCCCGATGATAGTTGCAGCAACATTGACAGGATTCAAAGAAAAATGACAACGAATATATAGGTACTTCTAAGAAATTGTTAGGCAAAATTTATTTTCATTAACAACAACAGCAGCTAGTCCCATTTAAAAAGAAAAGCTCAAACTATCCACACAGCCTATCTGTCTATTTAGACACTCTTTGTCTCGTATATGCCTATACGAGGCGTATAGGGTTACATCAAAATCAGTGTCTGACTCATGTCAGCTCTAGTTTGACTGCTCCTATATGCCTCGTATAGGCCTATACGGGGCGTATAGGACCCCTCGTATAGGTCTCATATATGACCCATGCCCCATATATGCCACGTATAGGCCTATATGGGGCGTATATAGGGTTTTTTTTTTAACAAACATTTTATACAATATTAATCGTTTTAGCAAACTTTAATATAAAACAAGTTTTCTATTTTAAATATATAAATAACAAGTACATGTTATGATACAACACCTGTATAGGCCTATACGAGACCTAAACCACACCTATAGTCCTATGCGAGACCTATACTACACTTACAGGCCGATACGAGTTATTATAATTAATATGAGTTCTTTTTTATAATTAATATTAGAGTTATTATAATTAATATGACTTTTTTTATAATTAATATTAGAGTTATTATAATTAATATGAGTTTTTATAATTAATATTAGTGTTATTGATATTAATATGAGTTTTTTATAATTAATATTAGTGGTATTATAATTAATATGAGTTTTTCATAATTAATATTAGTGTTATTGATATTAATATGAGTTTTTTTATAATTAATATTAGTGTTATTATAATTAATATGAGTTTTTCATAATTAATATTAGTGTTATTGATATTAATATGAGTTTTTTATAATTAATATGAGTGTTATTATAATTAATATGAGTTTTTCATAATTAATATTAGTGTTATTGATATTAATATGAGTTTTTTCTAATTAATATTAGTGTTATTATAATTAATATGATTTTTTCATAATTAATATTAGTGTTATTGATATTAATACGAGTTTTTTTAATTAATATGAGTGTTATTATAATTAATATGAGTTTTTTATAATTAATATTATTGTTATTGATATTAATATGAGTTTTTTATAATTAATATTAGTGTTATGGATATTAAAAAGAGAAAACAAAATATATATATATATATATATATATATATATATATATATATATATATATGCCCCATATAGAGCTAGACTGGGCGTATAGTGGGGTCCAAAAGACCATTATAGCCCTGTTTTGCCCCCAGTCTAGCCCCTAATTCAGGGGTAAAATGGTAATTTGCATTATATACATACTCCTCATGCAGGCCTATACTAGGCATATAAGAGAGGCAAAAAAGACCAATTTACCCCCAGTATAGGCCTAACTCAGGGGTAAAATGGTCTTTTTCGTCTATACGCCCCATATAGTGTTATACGAGGCATATAAAACAAAATATGACATAATCAGATATTCTCTTGGAAATTGAAAAAGGTTATACGCTACGTATAGACCTATACGATGCGTATACGGGGGTGTCTAAATAGGGACTAGGGTGTGTGAATATGTAGACCCAAAAGAAATTGACCTATCTTGGATCTATACACAATACTTCGGAGATTATTTCAACAATTTTAAGTGATATATATGTGTTGACTCTATACACCTATCATTATTAATACTATTTATTAATACATAATAAATATTTATTAAATATCCAACACAACTAATATTGTTCGGTTTGTCTAGGAGCTTACATAAACTAATATGGTTCGATTTATCTAGGAGCTTACATGCACATATGATTTGGTGAAGGGTGGATGTTGTGAAATTTTGTGGGTTTGATTGCGTACATTATATGCGGAGTTCTACAATCATCTACCACCAATATATTTACCGATAATATTTTGTGGGTTTGATTGCTTACATGCGTATATACGGAGTTCTACAATCATCTACCATCAATATATTTACGGATAATATTTTGTGGGTTTGATTGCTTACATGCATATATACGGAGTTCTACAACCACCCACAACCAATATATTTACGGATAATATTTGAAATTAGACATTACTTCAATATTTTGGTATCTCCTTTATGAACTGTTAATATGGAATTTACCTATAACAAGTTGACTCCACCCCGCGCATTGCGGCGGGTTGTTGATTATGAAAGTTTTAATAGTAGACGCAAAAATGCTTTAGTTTAGTGACTAATTAAAAAAGGTAATTGCTTGCATATAAGCGACTGGATCAGAATTGTTATCCTACTTGCGATTAATGGAGGATAAAATGTTAAATATTGAAAAAGCATACGCTTGAATCGATTGCACAAAATTTCAAGATGTTAACTTTGGTGTTGAATGTGAATGCTGCTTTGGTTTTGATTCGCAAAGGGAATTTGAAGAACTAAGAAGGGTGTATTATTAACGTGGCCTTCAGATAGCAACATATTTTTAAATGGTTTAGTTATGTCACTACACAGGGTCATACACATATCTCCAATTTTAAAAGATTAGTGGCAGTTTGTAATTTGGTATGATAGGGTGTAGGGAATAGTTAGACACTTAAAAGTGGTAAACTTTAAAATTAACCAATGAGAGCGTGTCATGTCATTCAACCTTAATTGTTTAAACTATGTTCAAAAATGTTGGCAATGGTTAGACACTTCATTAATTGGTAAACTATTTAAAAAAAGAAAAAAGAAAAAGATATGATAAGTTGAGATGACATAGACCCCACCACACACACCCCTCTCTCTCTTTCCCTCCCTTTCCCCGCTTCGGTGAAGGTTCACCGCCTCTCCAAGTTTGCCGATTGGCAAAACCCACCAGCGGCGGTGTTACCGTGCGGTAAACCACTTTGCCGAGTGGATTTGCCGCCCACTCCAGACATCCTTAGATATATTTAATAGATAAGAGTCGGAAGTGTTACTTTACTATGGATGTGAATTAATGATATCAAAATAAGGATAAGAAGTTTAACATTTTCACAACCGTTAACAATTAATTAAACAATAATGAGGTAATACAAAGAGTTCAATGAGAAGCCAATTATATTATTGAAAAAAGTAAAATGACACAGGTTTTAAAATTTTAATTTTTTCACATAACATATAATTAAAGAATTACAGAAATAGTTTTAAGGTGCAATTAATAAATCATTAAAATTACTGTAACAAAAGATTTCGCATCCAGAAAAAAAAAAAAAAAAAAAAATCTGGTAACTTTTTTATAATGTTAGGAATTACAAATATAATTTTTAAGAAATAGGATTCCGGTTATGGGTTTTCTATATTAGAAGGACTATCATTTTCTAATGTTTCGATCTCTCATTCAATCATTTATAATATCTCATATTTAGAGATAGAATACACAACATTTAGAAAAAGAATATACAACAATCAAAAGAGATATTTAGGGAATAATAAATAAATCTATTCTTAACATACGCATATCCTATTATATATTTTCTATCTCATTTTTTAGGCCTAAGTTTTATTTAATTATTAAGCAGACACAGTTTTGCAAATTTGAACATAATAATAACCTTATAATAAAACAACATACAGATTATATTACATCTTGCAAAGTGAAACATTAAACATAACCTGATAAAAACAACAAATTAGATTGCATCTTTTGCAAAGTTAAACATAACTTCATTAAAACATTCAATCTCACTCTAATTATGATAAAAAGTAAATTTTTTTCCAACTCAAAATTAACATGTCAATTCAACAATAGCAAAACCTAATTAAATGGAAAAGAGATAAAATAATGAAATACAGGTATAAAATGATAAAAGTCCGCATGCTTAAATTCTACATTTTAAGATTTTCTTGGGCTTAAATATTATTCTAATGATTCATGTTCATAATTATATAATATCAACGAAGAAAACTAAAATAGGCGCAAAGTAATATAAACTGGTTGCAGAAACAGATTAAAAAGAAACAAAAACTGGTTGCTAAAAATTTCAAATTTTGCAGAGGCAAATATGCCGTTAGTAATTTTTACTCACCAAATCCCCCTGCAGCATTACGGTTACGAACGCCCACGCCACCGTTTCGCCTTCACGTCACCAAGACTACCACCGATTATGCGCCCCTTTCCGACGAAACCTCACCTCCAGCACTCGACGACTCCGACTTGACGGCCGTTGTTCAATCCAACCATCGTATGCGGACATGAAAATGCTTGTACGCAAAGCAATTATGGTTGTAAATCATCAACAACAACAACAGATTATTGTGATAGGGGACTTGAGTTGCTATTAATATTAAAAAAAATAATAAAAAAAAACAGATTTGTGGGTGTGAAAGATTTATATGTGTGATGGTTGACGGTTTTTGGTGGTTATGAGGGAGAGGACATGCCCGTGTGTTTTGTTCATAAAGGAAAGACAAAATTGCAGAAAACAACCTTTATGTATACCCAAAACTGCACTTTATACCTTTCACTATGAAATCCGCCAAAACCAACCTTTACGTTCATGTTTTGCTACAAGTTCAACCTTTACACCTAACCTAGTCAAAAAAGTCTGTTAAATGCAGTCACATGCCTTGCATGTGAGGGCATATCTGTCATTTCCTTTCACCCCTTTTACTATGAATATTATATTTAAAGCTTTTTATTTATTTCCTACAACTAACCTAAATATCAGATTCCCCCCAATTCATAAACCCTGATCAAATCCCCCCCCCCCATTCGTAAACCCTCGTCATCTTCATCACAATCGATTATAACAAAGGTGAAATGGATCCTGTTCCGCTTCAAGTACCGCTTCTGTACATACGGTTGATTGATATTTGCATCATCTTCTTGTTGTCAAAACCCTAGTCAAAATCAACCAACTCTGCAGATCAGAATGGGGAACACCAACCAAAGGTAAAATCAGAAAATCAGTAAAATCGAAACTGCTTCTATGGAATAAGTATTGATGAATTTCGGTGTATTGTTCATGTGGTTTGGTTGATTTTCGATCAGTTTCGGTGAAAACAATCGATTTTCAGAATAAGTATTGATGAATTTCGGACTGATTTGACATTTTCCGTTGAAATTGTGATAAATCCGAACTGTTTACATTGCTTCGATTATGTTTCGGTGAAATCGAATTGATTTCGATTGATTGTCGGTTTGTTTTGAATTGAGTGTGAACATTTCAGTTGTTTTGATTTGATCGGTATATGGTGTTTTTACGATCTGATCTCAGAATTTAGCATTCATTAAATCAGATTTGAACATTCATTGAATCAGATTTTGTGCAGATTTTCAGAAAAAAAAACAGATTTGATTCGTTCAGAAACACCATTTGTTAAAGATTTTACGAACTGAACTTTCAGATTTGCATTTGATTTAGATCTGAGTTGCTCGGTGAAATCGAATTGATTTCGATTGATTGTCGGTTTGTTTTGAATTGAGTGTGAACATTTCAGTTGTTTTGATTTGATCGGTATATGGTGTTTTTACGATCTGATCTCAGAATTTAGCATTCATTAAATCAGATTTGAACATTCATTGAATCAGATTTTGTGCAGATTTTCAGAAAAAAAACAGATTTGATTCGTTCAGAAACACCATTTGTTAAAGATTTTACGAACTGAACTTTCAGATTTGCATTTGATTTAGATCTGAGTTGCTTCTGGTGTTGAAGTTTGAGATGAAAAGGAAAGATTGAAAGTTGTGATTATATGAGGTTAGCTTTATTTGAGATTGAAAGTTGTGATTATATGAGGTTAGCTTATTTGACGATGCCGTTTTTCTATCATATACATAAACTGTTTTGCATTATTTCAAACATAAATATTAAAATCTGGGTTTGATCAAGTGTATGTGATTGAGGGGATGAATTGGGGAAGACAAAGTGGAAAAAGACAAAGCTTTAAATATAATATTCATAGTAAAAGGGGTGAAAGGAAATGACAGATATGCCCTCACATGCAAGGCATGTGACTGCATTTAACTGACTTTTTTGACTAGGTTAGGTGTAAAGGTTGAACTTGTAGCAAAACATGAACGTAAAGGTTGGTTTTGGCGGATTTCATAGTGAAAGGTATAAAGTGCAGTTTTGGGTATACATAAAGGTTGTTTTCTGCAATTTTGTCTAAAGGAAATCATGAAAAGGCACCAAAAGAATAACCGTTCAGGAGTCAAATGGTTATAAGAGATGTCACAACCCTTGACGTGCTCATGAAAAGGCGCCAAATAGTTTTGAGAGAAGTCGCAACCTTGAATTTTATAATAAACAATCTCATGAAAAGGCGCCAGTTGGTTTTTGTATATATGTTTAATATAAAGTTTTGTTATATGAGTTATAACTAAATGATGATTGTGAATGATCTGCTGCAGATGATGATGATGATTGTTCTACGGTTGTTTCCAGCATCATTGTTCCAACATCGTTTAAAGTATGTTTTTTTTGCTATTCCAATTTTGAAATTTTGATTTTTTATTTTGAAGTGATATACTCTAATTATTGCTTTATATTTCAGTCTAATCACAGTTGTTTGAAATTCATACAATCTGCTGCGGGTTATTATAGGTTTGTATTAAAAAAAGCATAAAGTTAAATTAAACACAAAGAAAGATTATTAAATGTACATTTAAAATAATTTTAAGTAAAAGCACTAAATTTTAAGCTAAAAGCACTAAATTTTTGCTGTTAGGTTCGTAAATTTCTTGGTGTTGTTAGATTTTAAAGTTTTGTTGTAATTTTAAGCTGAATAAGTATTATTATGTAATTTTTAATATCATCTGATTATTGCAGATCGGTACTTTTGATGTAGAAGTGAAATTGTTTCTGAGTTTAATTAGATTATGTTGATGTTGTATCAATTTCTGTTAGTGTATATATCTGTCAAAGTTAAAGTTTGCCAAAAGAGAACATCTGCTCTAAATCATCATCTACTGATCTAACGGTTGTTTGACTTGCTACTGTTGCCAACATCTGTTTTTGCCTAATAGAGCTTTTCGAAGAATTTTCTCCTCTCAATTGCCAACATCTGTTGTTGCCAGCATCTGTTTGACTTGCTACTGTTGCGAACATCTCCTACTTTAACAGATGTTCGCAATATCTTTGTATTGCAAATGAATAGATTTTTTATCTGAGTTATGACTAAATGATGATTGCTGATGTGTCAATTTTTTATCTGAGTTAAAATACATTTAATTTCAAACTACTGCTCTATATTTAAATGTCAAAGGTCTGGCCCACATTCAAGAGTGCAAACTACTGCCCATCGCCAAGAAAGTATAACTTAGCAGATGTTTCCTTTGGCAAACATATACCTTAGCAGTGATTTTGAAATTGCCGGTAATTTCAAATTCAAAATGGCTTGGGATATGTACTTTGCAATTAATGCACGTCACTCAATCAGTTCTGTCTTATGGTAAAGGCGTCTTATGGTAAATAAAGAGGTTAATTGTAACTATAATAACGTGTTTAATTTTATATTTTCCCATGGAAATGCATTAAAAGCCTAACGAGTGTCGCATCATATTCTTTCGTCTGACGATGTATTTAGTCATAACCGCCTTCATTGGGTATATAAAATACATTGGGCAGAGGTTTTGATCATTACCATTTTTCATCCATCTACTCAATCATCTTCAAAAGTTTTTTGTTTATCAATATCATTACAATTTCTTTTACTTTCAAAGACGCATTGGTTCACTGCAAAATGGAAAAATTTGGGTTTCAAGTGATTGTTGACGAGATTTTCACAAGGCTTTCTGCAGAAGATATTGGCCGTTTCAAATGTCTTTCCAAGAACTTTTATAGGGAATTGTCACGTCATGGATTTGAGATGATGCATGCTCTCCGAAGTGGAGATTCAGTACAAAAGAAACTACTCTCCTTTAAAGACACGTCAATTGTCGTTGACGACGTAGTTGCTGGTAATTTGGATGTTGTTAGAAGCAAAACCTTAAGTTTTCCTAACAATGTCTACCCTAGCTTCTTACGTATTCTATCGTCATTTAATGGTTTGTTGTTAGTTTGCAATGAAGGGATTT
>JARYGA010032884.1:0-28678 GCA_030545235.1 Helianthus tuberosus | reverse complement strand
AGCCTATTTCTAAGCTATGTAAAGGATATTTAAGGTGTGTTTAACTTATGGTTATGTTCCGGAATGTTCGTTACAGTTCAAATTGACATACTTTCGCAGTTTGTCATATTTAGTCCCTGTAAGCGAATTAACTTGTTTTTGCCATACCAAAGCCTTCAAAACTTATTTCTAAGTTATGTCAAGGTTATTTAAGGTATGTTGAGTATATGTTGATGTTCCAGAGTATTTCTCGCATTAAACTGAGTACGTTTACGCACCAGTTTGCGTATAACTCTCCAGAAAGTGATATAGAGTTTGGAATTGGATAAAAGTCAAAACATGAAAAATGTAAAACATAACAAAACAAACATTGTGATCAAATAACATTGTTTTATTGATAATAGAACTGTTCATAGTGATTACAAGCACAGTTGTTACAGTCTCCCCTACTTGTGGAAATTTCGTCCCGAAATTTATTTAGAGGAAACTCGAGGAAAAAGATGTGGATATTTCGCCTTCATTTGATCTTCGCGTTCCCAAGTAAACTTAGGTCCACATTTAGCTTCCCAGCGAACTTTGACCAAAGGAATGCGCTTGCGTTTAAGCCACTTGACTTCACGTTCCATGATTTCCACTGGTTTCTCAACAAATTTCAGTGTTTTGCCAACACGAATTTCGTCAAGCGGTATGGAGAAGTTTTCATCAGCTGAACACTTCTTGAGATTGGACACGTGAAAAGTTGGATGAACATTTCCAAGTTCAGGAGGTAACTCAAGTCTGTAGGCTACCTTTCCGATTCTTTCGACGATCTTGAATGGTCCAACGTATCTAGGTGCAAGTTTTCCTTTCTTTCCAAATCTGATCACACCTTTCAAAGGTGAGACCTTAAGTAATACACGATCACCGACTTGAAATTCCAAGGGTTTGCGTTTTGGATCCGCGTAAATCTTCTGACGGCTCTGAGCTGCCTGAAGGTTATCGCGAACTTTCTTGACCTTATCTGTTGTCTCTAAAATGAGGGCAGGTCCAGTAATTTGAGCCTCACCAATCTCATTCCAGCAGACTGGTGAACGACATTTTCGACCATAGAGAGCCTCGAAAGGAGCCATTTTGATGCTAGTGTGATAACTGTTGTTGTAGGAGAATTCAATCAATTTAAGATGTGAATCCCAGCTACCACCAAAATCGATCACACAAGCTCTTAGCATATCCTCCAGGGTCTGGATTGTTCTCTCAGATTGACCATCCGTTTGCGGATAATAAGCTGTGCTCAGATTAAGTTGGGTCCCCATAGCAGATTGCATGGTTCTCCAAAAATGAAAAGTGAAATGAGCATCTCTGTCAGAAATGATGTTCAAAGGAACACCATGTCTAGCCACAATTTCATCCACATAGATTTGAGCAAGTCTGTCAGCAGGAAAATCCTCACGGATTGGCAAGAAATGTGCTGACTTTGTAAGACGATCAACGACTACCCAGATGGCATCATGACCTTTCTTTGTGCGTGGAAGTTTGGTAACAAGATCCATAGTAATGTTTTCCCATTTCCAAACTGGGATCTCTGGTTGCTCCAATAAACTAGATGGACGCTGATGTTCAGCCTTAACCTTAAGACAAGTAAGGCATTTGGATACATATAAGGCAATGTCTTTCTTCATACCAGGCCACCAATAGTGAATACGAAGATCCTTATACATTTTATCTGAGCCCGGATGAATAGAATAGCGAGACTTATGGGCTTCATCCATAAGCAAGGTACGAAGATCATCCTGGCTTGGGACCCACAAACGGTCCATGAAGTAATATGATCCATTGTCCTTCAGTTCCAGAGCAGGTGTTATGTGATAGGGAAATTCCTTATCCATTAATCCTTGTGAAACACAAGATTGTTGAGCTTGAGAAATGCGTGCTTGAATATCAGATCGAGCTTGAATAACAGATTGAACACGTACACAATGAAGCTTAGTACGTTCCTTACGACTCAATGCATCAGCTACGACATTCGCCTTACCAGGATGGTAGCGAATTTCGCAGTCATAGTCGTTTAATAGCTCAACCCAACGTCGCTGTCTCATGTTGAGTTCCTTCTGGTTGAAGATATGCTGAAGACTTTTGTGATCAGTGAAAACCACACATTTTGTACCGTACAAATAATGTCTCCAGATCTTGAGAGCAAAGACAACTGCACCCAACTCAAGATCATGAGTGGTGTAGTTCTTCTCATGAATCTTCAACTGCCTCGATGCATAAGCTATGACTTTGTTCCTTTGCATTAGAACACAGCCAAGACCCAATTTCGATGCATCACAAAACACGACAAAATCATCATCACCCTCAGGCAATGATAGAACAGGCGCATCGCAAAGCTTCTGCTTCAAATGTTGAAAAGCTTCCTCTTGTTTGATTCCCCAATAAAAGGGCATTTTCTTCTGAGTTAGAGCAGTTAGAGGAACTGCAATCTTTGAGAAGTTTTCTATGAAGCGGCGATAATAACCCGCTAGACCAAGAAAAGAACGAACTTCAGTAGGAGTAGAAGGTGTATCCCAATCCTTAATCGCACTGATCTTGGAGGGATCTACATGAATACCCTGTTCGTTGATAACATGCCCCAAAAATTGAACTTCTTTAAGCCAAAATTCGCACTTGGAGAATTTGGCGAAAAGTTGCTCTTTCTTTAGGAGTTCAAGGGTAAGACGAAGATGTTGCTCGTGCTCAGCTTGCGTCTTAGAGTATATCAAGATGTCATCAATAAAAACAATGACGAACTGATCCAAATAAGGTTTGCAGACCCTATTCATTAAGTCCATGAAAACAGCAGGAGCATTAGTCAAACCGAATGGCATGACTGTGAATTCTTAATGCCCATAACGAGTACGGAACGCTGTCTTCGAAATGTCTTCTTCTTGCACCCGAAGTTGATGATACCCTGAACGTAGATCAATCTTCGAAAAATAAGAAGCGCCTTGTAACTGATCAAAGAGATCATCGATGCGAGGTAGGGGATATCGATTCTTGATGGTAAGCTTGTTAAGCTCACGATAATCGATACACATCCTAAAGGATCCATCCTTCTTCTTGACAAAAAGAACGGGAGCACCCCAAGGTGAAAAACTGGGATGGATAAAGCCTTTGTCAGAGAGCTCCTGAAGCTGTTTAGACAACTCTTGCATCTCAGATGGTGCAAGACGATATGGAGCTCTGGCAATGGGATTTGCACCAGGTACGAGATCAATGCGGAACTCGACTTGGCGTGCTGGAGGTAGACCAGGTAAATCTTCAGGGAACACTTCAGAATAATCCCGAACGACAGGAATATCTGAAATAGACTTACCCTTGCCTTTATCTTCTGTAACATGTGCTAAGAAAGCCACATAGTTCTTCTGCAGATACTTCCGAGCTTTAAAACAAGACATGAGTTTGAGACCAACGGTAGGCTTCTCACCTTGAACCTGCAGGATCTCGCCTGTCGAAAGCGGCACACGAACAATCTTCTTAGAACAAACTATCTCTGCGTGATGCTTGGATAACCAATCCATTCCCACAATAACGTCGAAGCTTCCAAGTTGCATAGGCGCGAGGTCAATAGGAAAAAGATGGTCGTTAAGATTTAACTGGCAGTTGCGAAGAACAGAATCCAGAACAATGGGTTCACCACTAGCAACTTCTACTGTCAAAGGTTTTCCTAGTTTCGTTCTAGACACGCGAAGCATTTGCTCAAAAGATAATGACACGAAACTCTTATCGGCACCAGAATCGAAAAGAACAGATGCAGGCTGATTATTAATAAAGAACGTACCGTTCACCACATTATCATCCGCCTGCGCCTCTTGGGCATTCATGTTAAAGACTCGGCCTCGAGCCGGAGCCTGATTCTGGTTCTGGTTCTGGTTCTGGTTCTGATTGGCCAGTCTTGGGCACCGATTTCTATAGTGGGTCAGATCCCCACAATTGTAACAAGCACCTGGTGGGTATTGTGGTCGTGCAGCTTGACCCTGTTGCTGAGCAGGAGGCTGTGCAACTTGTTGAGCCGGGTTCTGAACTGCGCGATTCTGAGCAAACCGACAAACCTCGGCAAGATGACCTGACTTCCCACAGCTAGTACAGAAACGGCACTGATGTTGCGGCTGATGGTGACTGTTGCATCTATTGCACAAAGGTGCATTCCCTGTATAGGGTTTCTTTGCTGGAAGCTGTGCGGGTTGGTTGGGAGCTGCCTGGTTAGCTTGGGCAGTGATAGCAAAATTTTGGGAAGCCTTACGCTTCCTTGACCTCTTCGAAGAACCAGAGTTCTTTCCATTCAAGTTTTGACCTTTCTTGCTATCCCCCTTGTCAGCCGACTGTTTCTTGCCCTTGTCACCCTTCCTGTGTAACTTGTTCTTCCTGATCTGCGACTCAGTCAGCGTCGCTGATAACTCGATTGCCTAACGGAGTGTGGCAGGGTTACTACCAGTAAGAATGTCTTGTACCGAGTCAGGTAGGCCGTCGATGTATCTCTCGATAGCCTTGTCGAGTGGGGTAACCATAGTCGGGCAAAGCAGACTCAACTCTTCAAACCGATCAGTATAAGCCCTGTGCTCACCACTATCTTGCTTCAAATCATCAAATTCCTTCTCCAAAGCTCGCTGCTCATGACGAGGACAGAATTCCCTCATCATAAGGGCTCTAAGCTCAGCCCATGTCTGTGCAAGAGCAACTTCTGCACCCCTGTCTCTCATAATCCCGTTCCACCATGTCAAAGCCCTCTTCTGAAATACGCTCGAAGCAAACTCGACCTTGCGATTATCCGGACATTGCACGTGGCGGAAAGTATTCTCACTGCTCTCGAACCACTGAAGAAGCCCAGTCGCTCCTTCAGAACCACTAAACTTGAGTGGTTTAGCCTGATTAAAATCCTTGTATTTGCATGGAACATTGTTGTTGTTGTTGGCTTGGTTCCATTGAGCAAAGAGATTTGGAAATTGAGCAGCCATCTGCTGCGCAATAATTTCCGCCAGCTCGGCATTTGCTATCAGATTGTCGCGTCGAGGAGGCATTCTAAAAGAGGAAAACATGAAAGGAAACGAGTGAGATGATTGGATGAAAAGAATGAGATGAAACAAAATCAACAAAAGCAAAGATGGTGGTCATTCGTCCGTATCACAAAGCAAACCAACGACACACAGTGACTAATCAAAGTAAATGGATTAAAAATAATGTATAATGAAGACATGCTCGCCTATAAGTGAACACTCATCCCAGGAATTCCCAGGTAAGCACAACTGGTCTCGCGTCTGATGAGATGTATACGAAGTGCTTGCCTAGACAGAAATCCCAGAATACAGGCATTCACCCTTCCAGTTTGCACATGTTCACATTATTTAAAACCCAAAACGTTTGACGGGATTTTGAAAATTTGAAGGCACAAGGCCAAAAACCAAACTGAAAAGGGTTCAAAACCATATAACAGAGGGTTCAAAACCTTACAATTGAGGGTTCAAAACCTTGTAATAAATTATTCAAAAACAGATGATTGTTTTTCAAAAATCGTTTCGGAAAATTTTTTGGCTTTTGTTCTGATAATCACCTAAGGATAGGTGATGTGTATGTTTTAAGATCTAAACACAAATAATTTATGTTAGGGTCCTAGAAAAGTTATAGTCAAGGTCAAAGCATTACTAATAACCTAATTCCCTATAACCATTGGCTCTGATACCAACTCTTCTGTCACACCCCGACCGCGTATAACAACGGACCGCGGCGGAAACGCCGGGGAGTGAATCGCGACAGAATTAATTGTTTCATAACCATGGCATACAAAGTTGTATTTTATTTATTAAACAAGGGTGTTACATTGTTTCAAACAGGAAATTTAAAGAGTTCAGAACATAATTAAACATAGTCTATCTTCTTTTAAAGTCTCTAAGGCACAGGTCCGCCCTAGTATCATGATCAACATCCTATGGAAAAGCACCTGAAAACACATGTGAAAATAGGTACGTCAGCATAAAAATGCCTGTGAGATACATAGGTTTGTGAAAATAAGATTCATGACTTGTATTTGAGAAAATGTTTAGTCATGAACCTTGTAATTTGCTTTGTCTTGTAAATCATTTGAAAAACGATAAGATCAGTTGATATGTATAAGTAAATGTAAGGTTAAATGAATAACCATGTAAAATGAGTTTGTATAGGATAAGTTGGTTGTAAAACAATGTCTTATGAAAAGTATGTTATTTGTATAAAATGTTATATGTATCAAACTGAAATGATTCAAATAACGTTACGCTATGTAATATTATACAAACACTTATATATAGGAAGTACCAGCGGCGTATCCACCATGTTTGTATCATATTACACACGCATCGTTACTTAATCACTTAATCAAACCAAACCATCAAGATGTAAAATGTTCATGTACAAACCAATTGTCAAGTGTTATTGTGTAAACCATGTCAAAATGTCTATGTCCAATGTAAACCACCAAATGTGTATATCAATGTCAAAATGTTTATGTTCAATGTAGATCATGTAATGTGAAATCAAAATGTCATGTATGGTAAGTGAAATGTATCAACTAAACCATATGTAAAATGCACTACAACAAGGTATTGAAGTAAAACACAGTTTAAATCAAAGTCATATTGTGTGTAACAAATGCATGCTATACTGATACAAACATTTATGCGGTATTGTTAAAATGCATACATCCAAGCCTTGAGACTGAGGCGATAAACCCTTAAACAAATTAAATATTTATCTAAATTATGTATATCGAATTCGGTCATTCCTTTCTGTCCCCTTTCCCTGGGATGTCCGGAATGGGAGTTGTCAATTCCTATGGTACCACTACCTACTAACGAATGGCATGATCAATGTTAATGAATGTATTGTCCCATGTTAAACAAACCAAATGTTATACCAAAAATGGAAGCATGTGATGCACTAAGTATGTAATCAAATGAACATACATAGCGTGAAAATGTAATGTAAAACGATGTACTAAGTAATGCACACAATGGGCACACCTAGCATGAAATGTAATGTAAAACAATGTACCAAGTAATGCACACAATGGGCACACCTAGCATGAAATGTAATGTAAAACAATGTACTAAGTAATGCACACAATGGGCACACCTAGCATGAAATGTAATGTAAAACAATGTACTAAGTAATGCACACAATGGGCACACCTAGCATGAAATGTCATGTAAAAACGATGTACTAAGTAATGCACACAATGGGCACACCTAGCATAAAATGTAATGTAAAACAATGTACTAAGTAATGCACACAATGGGCACACCTAGCATGAAATGTCATGTAAAACGATGTACTAAGTAATGCACACAATGGGCACACCTAGCATAAAATGTATTGAAATCATGTACTATAGTGTACTAACGAACATAGCATGTATATGATGTGAAAACGGAAAGCATTAAAGTAACAAGTAGGCACATGTGTTCCACCCCAAAACAGTTTGGAAAGCAGTAAAAGAGGGGTCTATGTACTCACTTGAGATTGCTCAGTTGTCTAAAGATGACCACCGAGTAATGCTATAGATCACGGAATCAAACGGCACCTAATATAGGTAACTATGTTAATAAACCGGACCTAAATCGGAAGACTGGGTAGCATTAGGGTTTGTAAACCAAATGAGTGTAGGAACTCATGTGATATGGTTTAACAAAGCCTACATACTAAATGAAACTTGACCTAAGTCTTATCGACCCATTACGATCCGTTTAGGTTGCTTATGCTACTTTAACGCGTCGTGCGCGTAAAACGCGTTCGGAATGCCTAACCAGCCCTATGACAAGTGTTATATGGCTAAACATGTTACATAATCAGTTATGTGACAAAGGTTTAGGTTACATATGCTTAATTACCAATTATACATGAAAAGGGTATTCTGGTAATTTACCTAAGGCATATAAACTACCTATCATACAACTACTTAAACGATGTGACCATAGGGTATAACCTCGGAAGGTTATTCCCTACCTACTATGGTCACCTAATGTGTTTGGTCGGATCCTAATGATCGACCAAACTGGGTCGGGTTCGAAGGTATAGGCGATTTATTAGATCGCCTACCCTACGACCCTAGACAACGTGGTAATAAGTGGGCATAGTCCCAAGGGACTATGACCAACGTGATTACACTCACGTTGCGAAGTTCAAACGAACTTCGCATTGACCATTACTGGTCAACGCTGAAAGTCAAACAAAGTTTGACTTTCTGACTCGAAAAGCAGTAAAATAAGGAAAAGAACGAAAGAATACTTACGAAGGGTCCCCGAATGCTAAACTCGATTCGAAAATCTCAGGTATGAAACAAATGTTTCAACTTAGAGTTTCTCAATTCAAGTTTCTAGTGATTTTGAACAAAGGGGTGTTGGGGTATTTATAGTATTCGGGTAACCGCTAGGATCGTTTCATGGAAAACGTGCCATGATCCAACCCGTACACTTGTCACAATGTTGTGGAAGCTAAATATGATCCTTATCTAGTGACTAAGCAAGTTTAGAACATGTGGTGGAGGATCAAATGGCTGCAACTTGTGCTAAAATGCATTTAATCTGGTCTGATAGTGGGAAGCGGCCCGCTTCAGGATCAGGCAAACACAATGCGGGCCGCCTGACCCTTCTGATCCGCAAATATGTTTGAAAAATGACAGTTTCAGTCCCTGCACGTGTTTAAGGCCTTTTCCGACACTTCTAAGGCCCGTAAAGCCAACTTTAAGGCCCTAAAATGTTGCCTAAACATTGTGGACATGAAACATGCTAAAAATTATGCCGGGTGATGGTTCGTTTGGTCGTACGAACGCGATGTTCGCTTAATTACGACGAAATGCGCATAAGCGCGAAAAACGATCCAAATGACACGACGAATGGATTTTTCTTAAGGCTAACACTAAAATATAATGTAGTCATGCTTACATAAATTTTTGGATGTCCAGATGTATTCAGAACGTAAGTTATGCGCGAAAATGCAAACTTGTGCACTTTTTGACACTTTTAGTCCCTGAATGACCCAAAAGTTTATTTTAGCACACCGAACCCCTCAAAGCCTATTTCTAAGCTATGTAAAGGATATTTAAGGTGTGTTTAACTTATGGTTATGTTCCGGAATGTTCGTTACAGTTCAAATTGACATACTTTCGCAGTTTGTCATATTTAGTCCCTGTAAGCGAATTAACTTGTTTTTGCCATACCAAAGCCTTCAAAACTTATTTCTAAGTTATGTCAAGGTTATTTAAGGTATGTTGAGTATATGTTGATGTTCCAGAGTATTTCTCGCATTAAACTGAGTACGTTTACGCACCAGTTTGCGTATAACTCTCCAGAAAGTGATATAGAGTTTGGAATTGGATAAAAGTCAAAACATGAAAAATGTAAAACATAACAAAGCAAACATTGTGATCAAATAACATTGTTTTATTGATAATAGAACTGTTCATAGTGATTACAAGCACAGTTGTTACAACTTCGATGGCTTGGCCGAGTTGAACGTCTTGAAGTTGCAGATGGCATTATTGTTGTTGATAGCTTGGTAACATTGAACAACGACGTTCGGGATTGCAGCAGTCATTTGCTGTGTAATGACAGCTGCCAGCTCGTCAACAGATACTGGATTTTCACGTCGTGGAGGCATTCTAAAAGAGAAGAACATGAAAGGAAACGAGTGAGAGAATTAGACGAAATGAATGAGATGAAACAAGTCTGATGAAAGCAAGGATTGTGGTCATTTGTTTGTTACTACAAAGCAACAAACGACCTCGGTGATTAATCAAAGTAATTAGGTCAAAAATAATGTATCGCGAAGACATGCTCGCCTATAAGTGAACACTCATCCCAAGAATTCCCAGGTAAGCACAACTGGTCTCGCGTCTGATGAGATGTATACGAAGTGCTTGCCTAGACAGAAAACCCAGAATACAGGCATTCACCCTTCCAGTTTGCACGTGTTCACATTATTTAAAACCCAAAACCTTGACGAGATTTTGAAAATTCAAAGGGGTTCAAAACCATATAACAGAGGGTTCAAAACCTTACAATAAATCATCCTAGAACAGATGATTATTTTTCAAAACGGTTTCGAAAAATTATGTTCTTGTTGTGGTAGTCGCCTAAGGATAGGTGACGGTATTGTTTTATGACTAAACGCAAGTAACTCGCGTTAGGGTCCTAAGAAAGTTATAGACTAGGTCAAAGCAATACTAATAACCTAATTCCCTATAACCATTGGCTCTGATACCATCTTTTCTGTCACACCCCGACCACGTAGAACATACAAAACGTGGCGGAAACATCGGGGAGTGTTGTAACAGAATTAATTGTTTCAAATCCATGGCAGTTGAAGTTTTGTTTTATTGATTAAAAGTGTTATAATGTCTTAACAAACAAGAAATACAACATAATTAACTAGTCTTGTATCTTTTATTGTCACTAAAGCCCAAGTCTGTCTATGTGTATCTTGATCATCTTATGTAACAGCTCCTGAAAAACACATGTGAAAATAGGTACGTCAGCATAAAAATGCCTGTGAGATACATAGGTTTTGTGAAAATAGGTTTCATGACTTATGTTTGAGAAAATGTTTAGTCATGAACCTTGTTATTTGCTTTGTTTTGTAAATCATTTGAAAATCGATAAGATCAGATGATAAGTATAAATAAATGTAAGGTTAAATGAATAACCAAGTAAAATATGTTTGCATAAGATAAGATGTTTATAAATCAATGTCTTGTGAAAAGTATGTTATTTGTATAAAATGTTCTATGTCTCAAACTGAAATGATTCAAATAACACTACGATATGTAATACCATACAAACACTTATATATAGGAAGTACCAGCGGCGTATCCACCATGCTTGTATCATATTACACACGCATCGTTACTTAATCATTTAATCAAACCAAACCAACCAATGTAAGAAGTCTATGTTTAAATCAATTGTCAAATGTATTGGGTAATATGTCAAAGTGTTCATGTCAAGATGTAAATCATATCAAAATGTCTATGTCAAATATCCATGTCAAATGTCTATGTCAAATATCCATGTCAAATGTCTATGTCAAATATCCATGTCAAATGTCTATGTCAAATATCCATGTATGGCAAGTGAAATGTCTCAACTAAACCATATGCACAAAAACAAAGTATTGAAGTAAAACTTGGTTTAAATCAAAGTTATGTTTTGTGGGAAATACATGATCAATGTCAATCATGTTAAAATGTCTATATCGAAATGTCTATGTCAAATGTCTATGTCAAAATGTCATGTAAAACGATGTACTAAGTAATGCACACAATGGCAATACATAGCATGAAATGTAATGAAATCATGTACTATAATGTACTAACGAACATAGCAGTATATGATGTGAAAACAGGAAAGCATGAAAGTAACAAGTAGGCACATGTGTTTCACCCCAAAACAGTTTGGAAAACAGTAAAAGAGGGGTCTATGTACTCACTTGAGATTGCTCAGTTGTCTAAAGATAACCACCAAGCAGTGCTAGAGATCTCGGAATCAAACGGCACCTAATATAGGTAACTACATTTATAAACCGGACCTAAATCGGAAGACTGGGTAGCATGAGGGTTTGTAAACCAAATGAGTGTAGGAACTCATGTGATATGGTTAATCAAAGCCTACATACTAAATGAAACCTAACATAACTGCCTACGACCCATTACGACCCGTTTAGGTAGCTTATGCTACTTTAACGCGTCGTTCGCGTGAAACGCGTTCGGATCGCCTAACTAGTCCTATGACAAGTGTTATATGCCTAAACATGTTACAAAATCAGTTATGTGACAAAAGTTTAGGTTACATATGCTTAATTACCAATTATACATGAAAAGGGTATTCTGGTAATTTACCTAAGGCATATAAACTACCTATCATACAACTACTTAAACGATGTGACCATATGGTATAACCTCGGAAGGTTATGCCCTATACTAGGGTCACCTAATGTATTTGGTCGGATCCTAATGATCGACCAAACTGGGTCAGGTTCGAAGGTATAAGCGATTTATCAGATCGCTTACCCTACGACCCTAGACAACGTGGTAATCAGTAGGCATAGTCCCAAGGGACTATAACCAACGTGATTACACTCACGTTGCGAAGTTCAAACGAACTTCGCATTGACCATTACTGGTCAACGCTGAAAGTCAAACAAAGTTTGACTTTCGGACTCGAAAAGCAATAAAATAAGGAAAAGAACGAAAGAATACTTACGAAGGGTCCCCGAATGCTAATCCCGATTCAAGAATCTCAGGTATGAAACAATGGTTTCAACTTAGAGGTTCTCAATTCAGAATTCTAGTGCAAAATGAGGTTGTGTGGGTTGGGTATTTATAGGAATACCCGAACCGTTAGGATCGTTCCATGGAAAACGTGCCATGAATCCAACCCGTACACTTGTCGGAACCTTATGGTGGCTGGAAATCCATCCTTATCAGATGACTAGATAATTAGGAATGTGTGGTTGTGGTTAATCCAGCTGAAAACAAGCTGTTAAGTACATTGCATCTGGTCTGCAGACCCCTAGCGCACCGCTACGCTAAAAGTGTAGCGCACCGCTAGGCTTAAGTTTGGCAGATTTACACTTTTGGTCCATGTCATGCATTCAGCCCATTTTCAACACGTTTAAGGCCCGTTAACCCCATTTCAAAGCTCTAAAATGAAGTTAAAGTATAGGGAACTTAAAATGTGTTCAAAAATATCTCGGATGTCGGTTCGTTTGGCCGTACGAACGCGATGTTCGCTTAATTACGACGGAATGCGCACAAGCGCGAAAAACGATCCAAATGACGCGACGAATGGATTTTTCTTAAGGCGAACCATAAAATATAATGTAGTCATGCTTACATAAATTTTTGGATGTCCGGATGTATTCAGAACGTAAGTTATGTGCGAAAATGCAAACTTGTGCACTTTTTGACGCTTTTAGTCCCTGAATGACACAAAAGTTTATTTTAGCATACCGAACACCTCAAAGCCTATTTCTAAGCTATGTAAAGGATATTTATGGTATGTTTAACTTATGGTCATGTTCCGGAAGGTCTGTTACAGTTCAAATTGGCATACTTTCGCAGTTTGTCAACTTTAGTCCCTGTAAGCGATTAAACTTTGATTTCACCACACCAAAGCTTTCAAAACTTATATCTAAGTTATGTAAAGGTTATTTAAGGTATGTTAAGCCTATTTCACTATTCCGGAGTGTTCGTTGGATTAAACTGGTTATATCTACTCATCAGAGCGCGTATAACCCTCCAGAAAGCGATTTAAATCTTGAAATCGAACAAGAATTGATATGTGTAAACGATACACATATTTTTACAAATCCCAAGTATGAAATACTATATTTCATTGGTTTGGCATTTGTTTGATGGTTAGAGTGGCACAGGTGTTACAAACATATTTTTGTGTTTTTGGTTTTTATCAAAAGAAGAAATAAAATTGTACAAAAACTTGACAACATAACGTGGATCACATCAGATCACCGTCCTCCTCGGCTTCACACTCTATTACCCTCCCAGAAAACAAATTTTTCATCTCGTTCAATTTCAAAAGATAGTTAAATCTCTTTCTATCAAAAGGTTTTGTATAAAAATCAGCCTTCTGTTCATCGGTGTCTATATGTTCTATTCAGATCAACTTCTTCTCGTAACAATCGCGGATGAAGTGATGCCGAATTTCAATATGTTTAGTTTTCGAGTGGTGAACTGGGTTTTTGTTATGTTAATAGCCGCTTCATTGTCCACAAAAATCGGTGTGTTCAAGAACTGCAAACCAAAGTCTCGCATCTGCTGTTGGATCCAAAGGACCTGAGAGCAACAGCTGGAGGCCGAAACGTATTCAGCCTCGCAAGTAGAGAGCGCTACTGAGGTTTGTTTCTTGCACTGCCAGGTGACCAGTCGAGTTCCAAAGAACTGACACCCAGCAGTGGTGGACTTTGCATTTTGCTTGCAACTACCAAAATCAGAATCAACAAAACCTGTGAGAGAAAAGTCATCAGTCTTAGGATACCACAAGTCGGTGCTTGGGCAGCCTTTCAAATACCGTAAGATTCGTTTCATGATCGTCAGGTGAGACTGTCGTGGGCTGGACTGATATCGTGCACATAAGCAAGTCGGATACATGATATCCGGGCGGGAAGCAGTCAGATACATCAAGGATCCAATCATTGACCGATACAGTGTCTCGTCCACTTTCTCTCCACTTTCATCAGGAGAGATCCCGTGATTCTGAGCTAGGGGGTTGATGCTGGACTGGATTGAGCCATGTTGAACTTCTCCAGAACATCGTTCATGTACTTTGTTTGATGAATGAAGATTCCTTCGGCCATTTGCTCCACCTGTAACCCTAGAAAGAACTTCATCTCCCCATCGAGCTCATCTCGAACTTCTTTTTCATGACATTTTCAAAATCCTTACACAGATCATCATTTGTTGATCCAAAGATGATATCATCGACGTAAATCTGGACGATCAATAGATGCCCTACAACCTCTTTGATAAACAACGTACTATCAACTGTCCCTCTGCTGAACCCGTTGGCCAGCAAATGTTGGGAAAGCGTCTCATACCAGGCTCTCGGGGCCTGGTGTAATCCGTAGAGCGCTTTGTCAAGAAGATAGACTTTGTTTTTGTGTACTGGATCGGTGAACCCTGGTGGTTGACCAACGTACACTTCTTCTTTGATTTTTCCGTATAGGAATGTAGACTTGACATCTAGCTGATAGACTTTGAATCCTTTCCATGACGCGAATGCCAGGAAGATTCTTATCACCTCGAGCCTAGCTACAGGGACATACACTTCAGTAAAATCGATCCCCTCCTGCTGGCTGAAACCATGTACTACCAGTCGTGCTTTATTCCTCATAATCACACCTCTATCATCCCTTTTGCACTTAAAGACCCACTTTGTCTTTATCAGCTTCTGGTTTTCAGGAGGATCTACTAATCTCCAAACACCCAGTTTCTCGAACTGCTGCAGCTCTTCCTGCATAGCATTCACCCAGCTGTCTTCAGTCAAAGCTTCCTTATATGTTATGGGTTCAATCTGCGAGATAAAACAATTAAGTGAGAATACTTCCTGTAACGGAGCGACAAAAGTATAAAAGCATGTAAGAGATTTGTTGATCTGGTCGCGTGTTTTCACTCCACTGTAAAGATCTCCAATACTTTCCTCCGAAGGATGATTAGAGAGAGTTCTTGGCATGACTTCGTCAGGCACGCTCACTTCCGATGGCAAATTCGTGATGTCTAGATCACCTGTGTGATCCTTGTTGGTGCATTGAATGTCTGTTAACTATGTCTTATCAAGTCTTTTGTCTAGATAGATTGAATGAGCACACAATAGATTAGAAATTAGGGTTTTATATGTTTATCTAGGGTGTTTCTCTTGAATGGGTTTCAAGGCAAGTTCAAGAGAAACCTAGTGATCAGCTTTCTCTTGAACTGATATTGTGCATATTCAAGAGAAACCTATTGATCAGCTTTCTATTGAACTGGTAGTGTGTCATTTTCAATAGAAACCTAGGGCCTATATATAGGAGAGTGTGTCATTTGAAGAGGAACCTGATGGTGTTTGTGTGTGAGTCAAGGTGCTGTCGAAATTTTGTTAGAAATTGATTGTAAAGACTCAGAATCGATTAATAGAAGAAGAATTGAAAGGAACAAAGCTGTTATGACTTTATATATGTTGATTCCGCCTTCATATTTGAAGATGAACTGCCTTAACTGACTTTTAGGGTCACGCAAACGGTCCAACAAGTGGTATCAGAGCTTAGGACGAGGAGTTCATACCATAGCAGCTTGATTCTACTAGATTTTCTTATTTCTACTCACTTCTTCTCATACTTTTCTGATTTGAACGTGTTCTAACGGTTGAAATGGCCTGATTTTTTCATATGTCGTGTAAAACATAGAATTAACAAATCCTACAAAGTATCAGATCAAAATTCAGATTAAAACTGATAAAAAATGGCTTAAAACTAGGTTTCGTTTGAACTGTTCTTCGAACTTTCTCTTGAAGGATACAGCTTTCTCTTGAAAAACTCAAGAGAAACCAGCTTTCTCTTGAAAAACTCAAGAGAAACCAGCTTTCTCTTGAAAGAAATCAGGGCTTTCTCTTGAACTTGGCTTTCTCTTGAACTGTTTCAAGAGGTTTCGTTTGAATTTGAGTTTTTCAAAATCAAGAAAATTCTAAGTGTTTGCTGATTTTTCAGGTACATTCAAGATGGTTGATTTCAATCCGTTCTATGATGTCTTTGCGTTTGCTGGAGATGGTGGAAATGATACATCTTCGAGTAACACCAATGAGAACCCACTGAATGTGAAGAAAAAGTTAACGGAAGCTTGGGAATCTGAAAGTGCCTTTGGAACCTTCAACAAACCTCCAAAGCTAATGGCTATCGAGGAATACAGTCGGTGGTCAAGAAAGTTTGAAGACTGGTTGATGGCATTTGCATTTCCTAGCTGGAAGAGTCTGAAAAACGGCTATGTCAATGGAAACAAAAATGGTGAAACTCTAACATCAGCTGAGGAGATCGAGTCGTTTGTAGCTGAACAAAAGTGTGTGGCTTTGTTGTTTCAGTCTGTCCGGGAGGACATAATCTCTTTGATCGATTATTCAAATGCAAAAGATCTTTGGAAAAAGCTAGAAACAAAATGTCTAGGCAGTGCTGATATTGTGAAAAGTAAAAAGAAACTTCTTAGGAAAGAATTTGATTTATTTGGATGTCTAAAGAATGAATCTGTGTCAAAGATGATCGAGAGGTTTGGGCATTTGAAATTAGAGCTAGCTAGACATGATATTACGTATTCCGAAGATGAGCTAGTAGACAAGTTGTTCGATTCATTGCCAGACGAAATGGATTGGAGGTATTATGCGCTGATGCTGAAGAATACAATCAAAGCGCCAGAAGTATTGATTGTGGATTTGCTGATTGAGAAACTCGAGAGTCACGAGTTGGAACTGAAGAAGACATACAAAGTCAATCACTCATCTTATCAGCAGAATTTGGATTTGTATTATCCAAAAAGCATGATGCCAAAAGCAACTTCTCCAAAGACTGCTTTTTCTGCTGAAAATGTGTCCACAGCAAGCAAAGAAAGTCAAAGTGGTCAAAGCAGTGGAAATCACAGTGGTTATCACGGTGGATCTTCATCACCTGGAAGTCATTCTGATACAAAGAATCGTTTTCAATGTAACATCGCAATAGACTTAAAGAATGCTCAGAATTTTGACGAGGAGTCAGCTAAACAACATATGATTTTCCTAGCATCTGTGTTGGAATCTTATGAAGGGTTAGTAGCTGGGAAGATAGGCAACACCAACCTGACAAAGGAAGATTATGATCAGATAGATCCGGAGGAAATGGAGCTAATCGACATTCGTTGGTGTATGGCCAGTGCTGTTCGTCGAGCACAGCGTTTCATGGAAATTACCGGCAGAAAAACAATAGGTGGTCCATCTACCAAGCCGGGGTTCGATAAGTCTAAGGTGACGTGCTTCAAGTGTAAGCAGAAAGGTCACTTCAAGCGAGAATGCAGAAACGCATATGCTGATGAGTCGGAGAATCCTTTCAGAGAAGATTACTACAAGAAGGCTATTTATCACCAGAATAAATCAGAGCCGCCTAGATTAAAGCAGGTTGAAGACAACAAAGAGAAATCTAGAGCTCTTGCGGTGATTTATGATGATGAAGGGTATGATTGGAGTCAAGATGTTCTACCTGAGGAAGATGCGGTTGGTTACGCGTTCATGGCGAAAAACGAACCTATTCCTTGGAAAGATAACCGCACTGAAGAGCAGAAGTATCAATACAGAAAAATGTTGGCTGAAAACAGAATAATTAGAATTTCCGGTATCTATTTGCAAGCTAGGAGAGCAAATAGATGGGATCCGGACAGAGAGTGTTATCTTGATGAATATGGAAATATTGCAGTCGATGACAAAACTCTTGATATGGAAGCCATAATCAAGGAGTTCAAAGATGAGGATGATTATTGGCAGAATAAATGGTGGGGAACTAGAGACGAGAAAGAGAAAGAAGAGAAAGAGAAAAGAGAGAAAGAAGAGAAAGAGAAGAAGGAGAAAGAAGAGATAGAGAAGTCAAAGAAAGTTGACACTGGGGTTATTGACACAACGCAGGAGTTGATTGCTGAGAACCTGGGAAAAATGGCTGACAAAGTGCTGGCTGCTAAGGCACTTGAGGTAGACTCTAACTCCGTGTCTGAGTCAAAAAGCCAGGTCAGTTCAAACTTGTCAACAAATGCGTCAGGTAAGAAAATTGATGGAAATGCTGATTGCAAAAATTGCAACAAAGAGTGCAAATTTTGTAACACAGTCACGTATCTCAACGGGAAGAAAGTTGATGATCTGACAACAAAAGTCAGAAGCGTTGAGAATCAAATTCTTGATCGTGACAAAAGAGTTAAAGCTTCAACTGAACGGATAAAAGAATTAACTAGCCAAATTGAAAATGATAAAATTGAGCATCTGTTGGTGCATTGAATGTCTGTTAACTATGTCTTATCAAGTCTTTTGTCTAGATAGAATGAATGAGCACACAATAGATTAGAAATTAGGGTTTTATATGTTTATCTAGGGTGTTTCTCTTGAAGGGGTTTCAAGGCAAGTTCAAGAGAAACCTAGTGATCAGCTTTCTCTTGAACTGATATTGTGCATATTTAAGAGAAACCTATTGATCAGCTTTCTATCGAACTGGTAGTGTGTCATTTTCAATAGAAACCTAGGGCCTATATATAGGAGAGTGTGTCATTTGAAGAGGAACCTGATGGTGTTTGTGTGTGAGTCAAGGTGCTGTCGAAATTTTGTTAGAAATTGATTGTAAAGACTCAGAATCGATTAATAGAAGAAGAATTGAAAGGAACAAAGCTGTTATGACTTTATATATGTTGATTCCGCCTTCATATTTGAAGATGAACTGCCTTAACTGACTTTTAGGGTCACGCAATCGGTCCAACAATCCTCAGCTTCTGTCGTAGCAACATTTGGTTCCTCGTCAAAAATCGGACCGTTTTCCGATTCTGAGTCGTCAGAATTATCAAACGTTAGAGCTGGTTCCTCTGGTGGTTCGTGATCTGTTCCACACGGACCGGCCTCGTGATCGTGTGTACCATTTGTGGGAATGTTTGTACCCACATCAGGCTGAGAAACTACCAACGGTCTTGGCACCTGTTCTTGTACCATAGATTGTTGCTGTTGGTATAAGTAAGCGAGTTCCTCTTCACTTGGCTCTGTCGGAAATTGGAAAGACTCCCAGAGTTTGTCGTAATCGAAAAGCAATCTGTGTCCGGGAAGTTGCGATGGAGCAGTATGCTTCTGACATTCTACATGTTGAACTTCAATTACCTTCCTTAGGCATGGAACGGACACTCTTTTCAGCGGACTCGCATATCCCACAAAGAAACCCTCATTGCTTTTTGCACCAAATTTGCTATCTGGATCTATAAAAGTACTCGGAGATCCAAACGGTTCTAAAAAATTCAGACTCGGTTTATAACGGTGCAAAAGTTCAAAACACGTTTTCTTGAATTTCTTTACTGTCAGAACGTGGTTCAATGTATAGCATGTTGTTGCCACTGCTTCACTCCAGAAAAATATTGGCAACTTGGAATCGGCGAGCATCGTTCGAGCTGTTTCAATTATGGTACGATTCTTTCGTTCAGCTACACCATTTTGCTGTGGAGTGTATGGTGCACTAAACTCATGAAGAATCCCTTTCTTGTTACAGAACTCGAGCATTGGATTATTCTTGAACTCCGTTCCATTATCGCTCCTAATTCTTCTGATCGACAGCTTATACAGCGTTTCCATCTTCTTGAACAAAATTATCAACGACTCAAAAGTTTGATCTTTCCTCTCCATACACACCACCCAAGAAAACCTTGTAAAGTCGTCGGTGACCACAAGACAGTATAGGTCTCCACTAATGCTTTCCACATTGACTGGTCCAAAAAGGTCCATGTGGAGCCTTTCGAGCGGTACCCTGATTGAATTCAACAGCTTATGTGGATGTGACTTCTTCGTCTGCTTTCCTTTCTTGCATTCTACACAATCATCATTTAAATGAAAATTTTTCAAATTCACACCTTCAACTAAATCATTGTGTACAAGAAAGTTCATTTTTCTGACATGAATGTGGCCCATCTTTCGATGCCACATTATTGACTCTTTTTCAGTTGCTTTAGATTTTGAGACAAAACATTGGTTTTGATGATCAGTTGTTGTTGCGACACTCATATCAAGAATATACAAGTCATTTTCTCGTGGAGCTCGCAACAACACCATGTCTTCAGGAATTTTAAAACCAGGTTTTAAGACAAGACATTCATTTTTAGTGAAATGTACTGTAAAAGACTTGTCACAAATTTGTGAGATACTCAGCAGATTGTTTTCAAGTTCGATTATATAGTTCACTTTTTCAAACGATATAATTCCATTAGTCAGAGTTCCTTGACCAGCTATCCTTCCACCCTGATTCCCAGCAAAGCCCACATATCCTCCGTTGAGAGATTTAACGTCATAGAGCAATGCCAGCATTCCGGTCATGTGCCTTGAAGCTCCGCTGTCCATGATCCATTTCGAGATAAACGACCTCGGCAGCCCCTACAACCATTAAAGCAATTTAATCAAACAATGACGCCCATAATTTCTTTACATTTGGAATACTTCCAAACACAAAATCACAATCTACTTCAACTTTCGGAATACTAAAAATGACATTTGGGACAACAGGTTCAGCTTTTGATTTTAAAATTTTCTCTTTAATTGGAGGAAATTCCTCAAGGAACTTGTCTACTTCAAATTCAAATTTCTGAGCATCACTAGCACCCACTTTTGATTCAGATTTTAACTCATTTTCCATTTTCTTCACCTCAACTGATTGTTTTGATTTAGCCACCCATGATTGAGTTTCAAAAACTTTTGTCTTTGGATAAATCTTTGAAGTCTTTTGGATTTTCGAAGATTCACCAATCTCAAAATTTGATTTTGGTTTTTCTTCGGACTTCAACGATTCTCCTCTTTTCAGAATTCGAACAGAAGAAACCATTGGTTTTTTACGTTTAACATCAGTTGAAGTTTTAGGTTTTGGTTTTTGCAAAACAGGTTTCTTGAAAATGGGTTTTTCAATCTTTTTGGTACATTGCTTTGCCGTATGACCAATCTCATTGCAGCGGTAACAAACTCTTTTGTCATACTCAACAAAAGTAGATTTGTAGGTCTCTTCTTTCAACTTTTTCGCTGCATTGAAATCATCAATAGCTTTTTGACTGAAAATATACTCCTTTTCATCAACAAAGTTCATTCCCGTAACAAAAACATAATTCATCTTTTCCTTTGGCTTAACCTCATGTTTAGCCATCTTTTTTTCAAACCCAATACCTTTGTTTTTTAAATTGTTTCCATTCTTCTTGTTAGACCCATTGTTACCCACCCAATCTTTCTTCCCAGGGTTGTTTTGTTTCACAAAAGACCTTTTAGGTTTTGAAAAGAACTCGTTGTTGTTTACCTCAGAAATGTCAATTTCAACCAATTTAAACACCTTTTCAACATTTTTCATGTTCGCGTTCTGGATTGGATACTCAAAATCAGAATAAAGTTTGTCAGTTCCAACCATTGTGTAAACTACCATGATCGGATTGTCATTCACAACCTTTTCTGATTTTGGTATAAACTTATCCAAAAAGTTACCATCATATTCACACTCAGAACTGGAATTTTCCAAATGAGTTTTCACAGTTTCAAAATTTGAGTTATCACTCTCTTCGTCTAACACTTGGTCAACAACAGTTTTGATTACCTGTGACTCATTGTCAGTGTCGGACGGAGAAAATGTAACATCAATGTTCTTAGGTAACTCATTCTCAATGGTTTTCAGTTTGAGGTTCAAAGTAGCTTCCACCCCATCTGGATACTTTTGAGTGTAATGATTCCACATTGGGGGTGGAACGCTGTTAAAGACAGGTGTTGCATTTGGTTGTTGCGGAACAATCTGTTCAATCACATATGAAGACGCAACATAACTCATTAATTTCCTATCAATTCTTTCATTCTCAATTTTTGTTAACTCCAATTCTTTTTCAATGAAGCAATCGTGTCCAAATGAAAGTTGATTTCTACTTGTTTATAAAAAACTGTTGATTTTAACAATTTTGTGGCTTTGTCGTTTTCAACACTCTCTTTTTGAATCATTTTGATAGATTTAGACAGCTTGTCATAAGCTTCTTTTACTTCACTTAGGTCAAATTTAACCTCATCAGTGTATTGTTTCAATTCCTGAAACCTTTTGTCTTTTTCAAGACATTCCATGCATGGTTTTGAACAGTTTTTGCATGAAGTTTCAGAGATTGAATCAATCTTTTCAACAATCTTTTCCTCTTGCTCAAAATCATCATCCTGTTTACCGACATTATCAGACTCTGACTCAGACACTCCTTCTGTTTTGATCTCCTCACTTTCGGATTTCTCGTCAGAATCCTTTTGACCTAACTCTGTTTTGACCGACTCGGTATCAACAGACTCTGGTTTTACAGATTTTGTGTCTACCTCTTTCAGCTTTGCCATTAAGGCTTTGTCAGCAATCTCTTTCAGTGTTTCTTCAGTCATTTCTTTGGAGACATCAATTATTTCTTCAACCGGAGCCTTCTCAACATCATACTATGGGCAAGATCCTGTTGTTGGCTTACTCAAATAACCTGCAAAAGAATTAAACACATTAGGAGGCATAATTGATTTTAAAGAACTAGCTAAAACATCCTGTTCGGACTGATAATAGTAGACTTCTGCAGCAATTTCTTCGAGATCAACCGAACTTTCTTCAGACACATCTTCACTAACAACCTCTGTTTCAACAACACTCTCAGACACCTCCACAATCTCAGCCATCATTGCTCTACCCTCACTGCCCGGGATATACTTGTCCCAACTGAACCCTTCAGCTACTTTCTCATCATCTTGGTTGACTATGAGAGCTTTTTCCGGCTTGTTCTCGATCTGAGGTCTTTGAACGACAGGTTGTTGATTTGTCTTGTGATAGATCGCTTGTCTGTAGTAATCATTGGTAAATGGATTTTGGTGATTGTTGACCTCTCTATTCGGACACTCTCATTTAAAATGTCCTTTCTCTTTGCATCTGAAACAAGTCACTTTGGACTTATTAAAACCAAGCTTTTGATCCGATCCTGACAAACTATTTCGACCTGTAATCTCCATAAACCTTTGGGCTCTTCTTACCAAACTTGCCATACCCCATTTGATGTCTATCAATTCGAGCTCCTTCAGATCTATTTGATCATAGTCTTCTTTCGTCATATCGGGGTTTCCTATTCTCCCAGCAACCAAACTCTCGTAAGATTCCAGCACTGATGCAAGTTGCTATGTGCTGTTTAGCAGAAGATTCTGTAAAATCTTGAGCGTTCTTAATGTTTACTGTAATGTTGCACAGTATCCCCAGACCTTGACTCTGATTGTTCGAGCCTGAAGAGCTTTGTGGAGTCACTTGTTCGGGAGCTTTGGAATTTGGCTCATAACTTGCAAACGGTGAAGACTTGTTGTTGCTTGATGTACTAGACGAAGCACCGGATGTTAAATCTGCACTAAACCCTGTTTGAATCTTCGGGCTTAGATTCGTTGTTGCCGGAGAACTGCCTTTGTAATATAGTGAAACATCCTGTTGAACATTTGCAGAATTCATCTTTCTGATCTTCACCAGTTCAAGCTCATGTGCCTCGATCTTCTCAATGAATGAACTAAGGTTGAGATTAACATAATCTGAATTGTTTTTCATCACCAGAAAATAAGTACCCCATTCATCGTATGGCAATGCATCTACCAATTTATCGATCCACTCCTCATTAGCCTTGGTTATCTCCAATCTCCCCATCTCCACAACTAGATGGCAGTATCTTTCAATCAATTGTTTTGTAGTTTCACCTTTCATGCCAGTGAAAATGTCAAACTCTTTCTTTATCAAAGCCTTTTTGCTTTTAATCATGGACACACTCCCTTGAAACTTTACTCTCAACGACTACCAAATGGATTGTGAATTATCCTCATGCCGCAACAATATCAAGATATCTTCTTTAATGGCCTGTTGGAGAATACTCATCATCTTCTTCTCTGCCTTAAAATCATCTTGTTCAGTTTGTGTTAAACTTCCAATCGACTTCACAAGACCCAAACCATCTTTAGGAGGAACATATTTCGATTCGATCTTCATCCAGCACTCGAAGTGGTTTGCTTGAACCCATGTCTTAAACCTTCCAGACCAACTCGAATACTCGTCAATATTCATCAACTTAGGAGGTTTCTGCATCGTCCCAAGTTCATTCTCCATATTCACGTTTTGTACAATACTGCCTGATGTTTGTGCTGCCGTCATTCCCCCACCGGCAAAGAAGTTATAAAAATCTTGATTGTCCATTTTACGAAATCAGTTTACGGAAAAATTTTCAAGTTTTGAAAACTGGTTATTTTTAAGTGTAAACACTTTCTACACTAAATGAACTTCAACCGAAATACCACGAACGAAATGGACTTTCACAACAAAAACATATTTTCAAGCTGAATTAGGTTACAAGCGAAATCAGTACTTTCAAGCGAAATCAAGTACTTTCAAGCGAAATCAAGTACTTTCAAGCGGAATAACCTTCTCAAGCGGAATCAGGTGTTTTCAAGCGAAATCACTTATTTCGCTTGAAATTACTTTCAACTAACTCAAGCGGAATCAGATATTTTCAAGCGGAATACCTTATTTCGCTTGAAATTACCACAATTTTTCAAGCGGAATCAGATGTTTCGTTCAAGCGAAATTAGGTTTTTAGTCATTTTTATCAGTTTTAGTCCGAATTATGATCTGATTCCCTCAAGGGTTTGTTAAAACAGTGTTTTACACAAAATATCAGAAAATCAGTCCATTTTATCCGTTAAAATGTCCAGAAGTCCAAGAAAGTGTAGAAAAAGACACTGATTCAAGTGTATTGGCTCATAACTGGCTCTGATACCAATTGTAGGATCGTTTTGACGATCAAATGAGTCAATCAGAGACAATACACAACTGTTTGAGAGGCGGAATCAAATAAACAGCTTAGAATCAGTAAGAATTGAGTAGAAAACAAAGTATATCACTTTAACACACGTTTCTCATTAATATTTCACTTGAAAATCCAGCAGCACTTCGTTACACAACTTCTGATTCCGTGCCAAATGAGAAACAAGACCAGCCTATATATAGGCATCAGATTTCGCTTGAAATGACCAAGTGTCATTTCAAGCGGAATTACATCAAAATACATAAATTTACACTTTAACCCTTGTAAACCCTATACAAACATGACCTAGACTTAAGACGTAGGCTATAGACATCGTGCACCAACACGGATTGTTCTGGTTCTGATTCGCATGTTGACCTAAAGATGAAAGAAAATACAACGCACGAGTGAGATTCGAATACACAACACAGGAATAAAGAGCGTTTGGTACATATCATACCAGCCTGCTGAGCTGCTAAAGCTTCAGCCATGTGAGTATTGATTAAATCGGTCAATTCCGCCTGAGACATAACAACGTTGCCACGTCCACCGCCGCGGCCACCACCACGTCCGCCACTGCGTTCGACATATCCGCTCATGATTCTATATATAAGAAGAGTGGAAAAGATTAAGAATCGGGATTGAGTAGGAGCCAAACATCGCTATGACTCCTATAGACTTCTGATTCCTACCATTATGTCAGATAACGGAGCAGAACCCCTTTGACACTTGTTAAGCCTTACTGGGATTCACATGCACCCCACATTATTATTATGTGTGCACCCATAATGACAATGCGATTTTCATGTTTATCTCAGCTCCTCTTAACTCGCGCTAAAAGGTTCCTCAGATTTGAGTAGCAAGACAAAAGATATCACAAAGCATAGACCACGAAAGTCTAGAGGAGATGTAACATTATCAATCACGTAACATAGGCAAGTAACACATGAATTCATATTGTACTACTAAGTGTGCAATCACATGCGATGTTATACGTAAATGTAAACTAGTTATGCTGTGCAATAAATAAACAAGAGACGAACCTTGCAATCTGAAGCTGTGTGCCATGGTCGATTTCAGAACTGTTCGGTTATAGTATGGTTTTATAAAAACGTATTAAAACCGAGTTCACTATAACCAGTGGCTCTGATACCAACATGTCACACCCCAAAATACCACATGTGGGAACCCCGCGAGGCGTGTGACGTACCAGGATCCAGCCACTACTCACATTGAACTAATAACAAGATATTATGTAAAAGTTCCCATTTATTAAGAAATTGTAATTTCAAAACATAACTTAAAACCCACCATGTTCAACGGAAGCATAATGTAAATAATTGTTCAAGTGTTTCAAAATCTAAATGTATGAAAACCAGTAGACTTGTCTCATGTTTCCAAGTGTCTCGACCCATGACCACTTCAGCAATCCAGATAGCAAGTTCCCTATCCAAATCTAACGACCTACAAGCATGCAGACAAGTGTATCAACACAAAGCTAGCGAGTTCACACTTTTGTAAAAGCGTTTAGTTGCCAAGTGTTTAGTTTAAAAACATGATAATAACTCGATTACCGCAAGATGGTGTCAGTTTGTGTGCCCGTCCCCAATGCCCTATCAAACATTGGTCATGTATTTATGGTCATTAGTTCATGCCCATCCTCTCAGGTACGGTGTGAGGTTGCCAAGCCTAATAGCGCTATCAACTAATACCCCGTTACCTCTCAGGTAACTAGTTCGGTAGTAAGATGGGACTTAAGGTGATAGGAGTGAGTGTATTATCCAACATCCCAGTTTAACCAAGAAAAGACGTATTCCTCTCAAGAATACCCGTTTGTTTTTCCCACCCACCGGGATGCATGCTCAAGGAGTAGTGAACTCACCTTAGATTTGCTCAGTAATTTTAGTTACGTATTCCAAGTTGGTCAACCAAGCCCTAACGAGGTTACCAATGACAGTCAGTTTCTTAAACACTTAATGCGAGGGGAATCACATATCACACAAGTAACGTACACGTATCATCATACAAGTTGTAATAGTTGATCATGAAATCCAACAATCTGTGACATACATCATAACATTACGTGGTAGGTGTCTGGACCTCATACCAGCTTGTTCACATGTCCATATCTAACAATCATAAATCATATAAGTGTGTGATCTACATGGTTTGAGGCCCAGTCCTAGTGTATAACAGGTAGTGTGAGGTTCTAGTTTTGTTTATGGCCCAACGCTAGGGTACGGCACAAATAAAACAACAATGTGTAATGGAGTTGCGGCCCGGTAACATTCAAAGCCTAATCAATTGCAAGTTCACATAGAGTGTGCGATTGAGTTTAACTTGTGTGACTCGTATTTTGTTTGTGAGCCAGTGTGCGATCCTGGGCTAATGTGTGACTACCATGCAAGTGAGCGAGTCCACAATGCACGGCCCAATGTTTCCGGCCCACATGCAAAAGTGTGCGAGCACATCTTGTGTGTGCGACCCGAAGGGTGTGCGATCAGTTATACATTGCCTTAAATCATGGTAATCGGTTACACTAATCCTTCCAAACATGTTTCCAGCAATTAATAACAGCAATCATGATTATTTGACATCCAAAATAGATCAAACAGTTTAATTCTTTGATTCATATAAACCCTAAATATTAACCAACTCATTTATCAGTAATTAACACCGTGATTAACGTTCACATCGGATCAAACCATCTAATCATGGCATCAAACACTAATCATCCATCTACTTGTTAAGAACAATAATTGATCCAATCACCATCATCAACAGATCATCAATACACTAGGATTCATATTTACTCTTGTCACACGATACGTACATATGTTCACAAACAACATTCAACCAACTTCGATTATGCTTCTATATCATGTCTAACAGTAGGTTATCATAAGGTGTTCATCACAATTTCTGCTATCATACAATCTTAACATAAATCATCATGCCAGAATACAATCAAGTAACACATCATGAAATCACACAACCAAGTATAGCAAGGAGCTAGATCGAACGATGGAATCATGTACTAACCGTAGACAAGATGGAATCGAAGGGAACTCGGGAGAAGGGGAGTCTGCCATCGGGTTCGAAGAAGAGGAAATGTGAGAGGAGATTAGGGTTTTATAATATTTGTGTGTTTGATAATTATGAGAGACACACACCTACCTGTGTTTGTATATGTGCCACAAGAGGGCCGAGCCCATTATTGAGTCTCGTTTGGGCTGAGAGTAGATTAACTAAACAAGAGTGTGCGGTCATAAACGGGGTGTTCGACTCGACACAAGTGTGCGACGAATACACTTCACTTAACGCTTACAAGTTAATTAAACTAAAGATGTTCAATTATAATAACACACCATACAGCACGTGAAACATAACGATATTAACTAAGAAGCTAACCTTAAAAGTTCGGGTTGTCACATACACAGGTTTAGCAACTAGCACACAAACAAGCAATCACATGGCACGTCCATCATATGGTTTCATAACCATGTTCACCACCTTTCTACGATATTAAATATGCGATCAATACAATTATCAAATAAGCATGGATACAAAAAGTAGCAAGTTTGGTCATTATGCGTTCATGCTTTACTGCATAGAAAAATCACTGAA
>JARYGA010032883.1:0-41469 GCA_030545235.1 Helianthus tuberosus | reverse complement strand
ACTATCCGGGCATTTTTCTCTATTTCTTTTATAAAATAAGTTTCAAAAATTACAAAAAGAACCCTAAACTTGTAGTTTGCAATAATTGCACTTTTAGCCCTTGTATTTATATAGTTTCAAAAATGACAAATTAGCCCCTAAAATAGTACTTTCAAATAATGACGGTTTTAGCCGTTGAACTTTAAAAGTTAAATTTTCAAGTAAGTTTTAAAGAATGACAAATAGGCCCTTCAACTAGTAACAGATACTTTGTGAAAACCAAGGTGGTTACAGTCTCCCCTACTTTAGGAAATTTCGTCCCGAAATTTATTCGAAAGAGACCGTAGAATGTAATTGTAATGATTGAAAAGATAAATAAGGAGTTTGTTCTTAGAGCATCTTGTGGTGTTGATAGTTTTTGAAGAATCTATGAGCATCATTGAGTGTATAGAGGTTGTTTTGTATATCACTATGTTATACTAAATTTGTAATAAAAAGAAAAAAAAAATTGATAGTCTATTATGATGTGAACAATTTACATTTGAAATAAATCATGTAATGAATCAAATTCAGACTCAGAACTATACGGTGGTGGAGGTGGTAGAGTCAGTTTCATACGAGCAGCTAATTGTCTTAGCATGTCTTCCAACCATTTATTTCTTTCTGCAGCCATTTTATTTGTTGGGACAAATTTCGAACCTGATCGTTTAACCTAGTCACTTCGACTCCCATTGAATCTAGAGGTAGATTCATTTGAGGCACCGTACTTGGGCCTGCTATATCAGTTGGTGGCAGTTGTTGTTCTACTTCGTTTAATAGCGACTGGAAAAACTGTGGCTGTAATGGTGATTGCAAGAATGATTCCGATGCTAACTGTTCTGGGATCATCATGTTTTCATAAAACAAAGTTTCTTGCATCGTTGAATCCTCCTCGAAAACTAACGGTGAGGAGTTTTGTAAGACGTTTGGTGTTAATGGTTGGGATAGGTTAGTTGTAATATGTTCTTGTATGTGTGGCAGCTGTGGTTGCAGATCAAATCGATAAAAAGACGGTTGAGGAAGCTGCAACAATGATTGTTGTAAATTTTGTGTGGAGGTACTTTCTAAGATAACTGGAGCTCCCTCCGACTGGAATGGTTGAGTTGGTGTATAAATATGAGCAGGGGTTAGCCTAACGGTGTGAAAATTTACAATCCCAGGTGCCTTTGGTGGAGATAATCCTTGGATAATCTGATCACTTAAGACACCTAATGATTTCGCTATTTTTGTAATGTAAGACCCCCCCATGAGACTTCTCAGAGGATTTGTTTGTTGACTAAAAAAAATATGTAGCAAGCTCGTGGGCAATATTACAAGGAACTTCCTCAAAAATACTATGCAGATGGAAAAGTTCGGTTGATCTAACCCTTTGTTGATTATACTTGCGCCCCGTGATAGTGTTGGCTAAAACACGATGCATATATCGATAACGAGGGTCTGTGAAGTTCATAGAATTATTGTTGCCACACCATTCTTTTGATGAATGGCATCGCCAATATTCTGTCATTTCCGCGGAGGAATAAGAGGTTGATGCCTCCGTAAAAATGGGTTGTTTAACTTCTTCATCTGTATATATGCCCAGATGAACTGCGAATTCTGTTAATGACATAGTATGAGGTTGCCCACAAAGTCGAAAATGAATGGATTCATTGGTAAGACTTTTATTATATTTGAAATAGAAAGTGGACAAGAACTCATATACCAGTTCATCGTATGATGGTTCTAGGATGTCGAAGAAACGGCACCAGGGCATATTAGGTGGTAGTAATCCTGCCAGTAAACCACTGGAATCAAACATTCCCATTCGATGCCAATCAATACCGCTAATAGTAAAAACTTCAAGATGGTTGAGTTTTTGATACCTCTCTCGATTGGGTAAATCAGTAAACCGAAGGAATGGATGAATTTCTGCTGCATTTGAAGATTCAGCATATGCTACTGGGAAATTTGTCATTGGAATATTGGGTTTTGTTGAACTAAGAAAAGTTTGGGTATGGGTTATTTTGGGTATGTGTTGAATTATATCAGAAGTTGTAGTTCTTGTGTAGATTAGCTCGAGTAGTGAGTTTCTTATATAGATAAGGAAATTTCGGCTTACACCATACGATCGGTTAAGGCTCCCATGATACGTTCTAAAACAGTTTACTGTAGCTAGTTTGAAAATTTGAATTTGAAAATGTATGATCTTGAGAAAAATTTGAATTTAAAAAAAAAGGGGATTGTATCGTATAAAATTGATAATAGTAAAACGTAGGTTGATTAAAACTTGGATTGTTCCAAAATGGAACTTTGACTAAACCGAAATAAATCAAAAGTCCTTTCGAATTTGGGTAACGTGCTTTGGCCTATAGGTATTTTGTACTCTCATCGATAGTCCCCAGGTGGGCAAACTGGTCCGTTGGATTTGTACGAATTGCCAGCCTAGACAGGACGTCCCGACTACCGGTTGTAACACCTCGAAAATTCACGTCCTATAATGTGTTGACACGTGTCATATGTTTGAACGTGTGAAAGAATGTTCTGAAAGGACTAAAGTTGACAATCATGAAAAGTATGTGAATATACGAGTTCTAAATGTCAACAGTGAATAAATATATTGTACATTAACCCTACATGATGTTTATAGCATCAAACGAATAAATCATGGATCATGCGAAGCTAAAAGTGAGAAATTACAAACTACAGGGGTTAAATGTGTCAACATGTTTAAGTTATACCTCTGAGTGACCTTTTTGACAAACCCAAAGCTTTGTAACGGTTAATTATGCTCACTAGAAAGCACGATATAAATTTCATAAAGTTTCGTTATCGTATGAGAAAGTTATGACCAAATTCGTATGCGAGGGGTTAAAGCGTTAACGATGAAAGTTATGACTTTTCGGGTTAACCAGAAATGTCCAGGGACTTGGCAAAGTGGGTACAAGTCTTAAGGCCCTTGTAGATAAATAAGGAGGGGTCAAAGTGCAAAAATAAGCTTAGTTGCCCTTTCGAAAGGCCAAGAGACAATTATGCGGAAAATGGAAAATGTGAAAGCTGATAACAGGGTCCAGGCGGGCCGCGTAAGACCTTAAGGTCTTTTACGCGGGCCGCGTTAACCGCCCAGATGCAGAAAGTTCGAACAGCAGCCTGCAAACACGCTAAACCGACCTTTAACAGATATTATTGCAACATGGGCGACCCCTAAACAGTCCTAGGCACTTAGGGACACATGTTGGTGAGTTGTGGTCAGGGGTAGACCTGCTTGTCAACAATTTGTGGTGAAAAATTCACTATAAAAGGGCCATGAGTTGCAACCATTGTTCTTCACACCTTCTCTTGCATTCCTGATCACTTCTGGAGCTCAAAACTTCTCTTAAGTGATCTCTGGTCGTTCATAGGACTCTTGTAAGTATACTTAACCTTTCTTAATTAAGTTTTAGCTTAGTTTTAGCTTAAAAGTCAAACCGTCGTAATTAACGGTTGACTTCAAGATTAATCACTAATGGCCCAGTGATTAGTCGAATTGAAAGTAGTTATAAGTTGGTAATTATGTGGGTAATAAACCCTTAAAAGGGTTCCCCCCTGATTCCCACTCTAACTATGTCAAATGTCGGGTCAAACTTGCGATTAAAAAGTCAACAGGATACTTCAATTCTAAATTATGCATAATTAGCAATGTAGAACATATACAACCTGTTTGATCATTATTATAACTTGGTAATTAGTGTAAGAACATGTCTAAACATGTTCCACCCGACAATTTACTGTTTAGACCCGGTTCGGAACCGAAAGTCGCAAAGCTTTGACTTTTGCTTTTGCTTTGACTTCAGTTCTGACCCGTTTTGGTATGATTTAGAAATACCTAAGAGCTTCATTTGGACCAGGTTACATGCTAGTATAACCCTCTGTGATTATACACCATGGTTCATTAGTTAACCGATTAATACGCATGATTCCGTTAATTGCTCATATGTTGACCATTATGCCCTTATTACCTTAAAACGTGATTTTTGGAAATGTAAAAGAGTAGAAACTTTAATTGCTGATATATAAACTTGTATGCAAAGTTTGACATCAGTTTGAGGTATAGATTAAGAGTTATGCTCGTTAGCGTAAAATGAAAGCTTTATGTTAATTAAACGGCGTAATTAACGTATAGCCTAGTTAAGCCTACTTTTTGATATCAAACTTATTACCCACTGATGTAATATATTATTTTGGGATTTTTGAAGATTTTTAATTAATTTTAGGCTGAGCATAACTAATAGTCGTAGGCTTAATCCGGTAATTGTCGATTTCGCCCTTACGGGCCATAAAATGAGTTTTACATATCTAATCATCTCCAAACCTTTTGCTACTGATCACATATGATAAATAAATTATTTTTAGCCTTCTGGAATAATAAAAATATCAGCCTTATGTATCGAACCCGGAAATGGCTTTAATCGCCTTTTTAAGCGTTTGTAACGCATAGTATGCACTAGAATTATTTTAAACATACAAGGGTTGATACCTACTGATATTTGAGGAAAATTATAATATTTTAACAGTAAGCAAAGGTTGTTAAACTCAGACTTCAGTTTTGAGCTTTTCGGCTTATGTGAAATTACCAAAATCCCCCTACGGTGCATAGTTTGGTTATAATTGATAAATTTCATATATATACTTTAATCTACTGATATAACTTAGCAAATTGATTATCTTTGCTGATTACATCAGACCTGTAACTCAGGATACTACTTAAACTCTTTTATCACCTTATAAATGACCAAACTACCCCTACGGGGCATAGTTTGTGTTTAAATTCATTTCGGGCATAATAAATGATATCTTACTGATGTCACAACATATTTGAAGTATATTAACTTAGGAAACCTGTAAATGGCTCATATGAATACCCGTCACGCTTATTACACGATCGGTTCGGTTTATGTAACTAGTTTACATAGATTAGCCGAAACGGGTTAAACCTTATCGGTTTTATCTCAAAATCCAGAATGTGTATGAAATACCCATATTAAACAAGTCTCTGAACTTGTCGGGTCTAAATCACATTCTATCCGGTCTTCGCTTAATCGTGCGTACGAACCGTGTCTTTGAAACTAACCGGTCTAAGCTTAAGCTTAACTAAAGACCCGTTAGGATTCTAATAGGTTATTATAAACCTTCGTTCCAGATTAGGAGGACCAGTAAAAGCTACTTGCATTTTGCTTATTGTGATTATTACATTACTCAGGTAAATACTTTTAACTTATTTTCCTATACGGGCTTGGGTTACGGTATATAGAATACCGCTTGATCGGGCATCAAATCTTCCATCGTTGGGTGATTAATTGAATAATTTGATCAGCTCGTTTAAACAGTCTTGTTACTTAAAGCCTTTGGGGGGTTAATGACCATGTCCCGGATATCCTTGGCATCATTTTACGAAATGGCCACGACTTAAGCGCGGGGTGTAGGCGTACACCCGTTAGTGCACAAAAGAATAATGTGGTGTGTCTATTGATCTTTAACCCGGACACGATCCGGGCTACTGAACGCACAAGGAACATGTAATTCGTTCACAAGATTATATATTCAAATAATTCTCCCAAGTTAAATAAAATGTTTATGCCACGTGCATCCAAAACAATTTTCAATCATTTTTCTAAAATGAGTCAGTTGATTGTATTTACCAGTGTAAACTGACGTATTTTCCCAAAAAGATTAAATGCAGGTACTAAGCATAATTGGCTGGGATTTCTCCTTAGCATCAATAGAAGTCTCGCAAGCTTAAGATGCCTAAAGTCTGTTGAACTATTATTTCCATTTTATTTTCGATCCATCTGTGGATAAACAATCGACTGTTGTGATACATGATATTACAATATTAAATTTAGTGGAATTATATCTTTTCATTTGCTTCCGCTGTGCATATTTTTATATTGTGTTGTTTGACTATTATGTTGCCAACCACGTCACGATACTCCCCACCGGGCCCACCGGTGACACGTGGAAATCGGGGTGTGACAGGTTGGTATCAGGGCCAACACTGAGTGAATTAAACACTAGCCTTTTGTGTTTAATCTCAGTTACACAATTGCACATATCTAAACTTTCGAGTCTAGACAAATAACATAGGACAAATTCTACCTTCTTTGGTTCTTGTTTTGTCCTTTATTTTATTTATATTGTTGTTGTTATCTCATGTTGTATTGACAGGATTAACAAAATGCCGCCAAGATTCTTCCGAAGAAGAGGACGAGGAAAGGGGCCAATCACCGCCCCCAATGACAACGAGGCAGGACCATCGAATGTGCGAGCTCCTTCTATCACAGAGAGTGACGATCCCCAGCAAAACCGGAGGAACCTCTTCGAGCCGGCTAGACGGTCGGTTTCGCACAGTTCGACACCTCCTGTTCATAACCCTTATGGGCCACAGCCGGAGTATGAGCCCAACAACCCTCAACCTTCATACATTCCATTACAGCGATCTTTATCGCACCACTCCTTTGGTGACCCTACACCTGTTTTTAGGGGCCGGTTTAACCCGGCAAATTTTATACAAGAACCAGTGGGTTTTAACCCATTGGGGCCAGAGGATCATTTCTCTGGCGATCACGTGGACGATATGGACGAGGATACGGACCCCGTCGAACCTGCCAGTGGTACACCAAACCACCCGATAGAGATCTCTGACGGATCTTCTTTCCACGGATCACCCTATGTTGGTCCAGATAGCTTTCAAGCTATGTTTACCAGGCACGATTGGTACTATACACCTCCTCGCCATTCACCGCCTCAGCAGCAGCAACAGCAGCAACAGGATCCCTCTATGGATTCACGGTTTGTGGCAGTTACGCCACCGCCTCCACTGCCGCCAGTTTAGCCGGCACCTCCGCAACCGCCGAGGCGTAGGAGATCTAGACCGCGTATGTCTACACGGGGAGGAGATTTCCATTTCAGCTCTCCTCGGCAATCAAGTGGCAGCCATTACCCGCCACATCAAGAAGATCCACAAATGGGTGGACCTTCACACCCAGTTGCACCGCAACCACCGCCGATGGGTTTTGATAACCCAATTCCAGCATACACGGGTTCCATGGCGTATAACCCGTTTGAACAGCCAGTGCACACCAACTACAACTACGCCGAAGCCGATCCATACATGGTAGCGGCTAACTACAACACCCAAGGACCCTATGGAGATCCATGGGGAGTAGGGTACCCAACACATGGGTACCAAATACCTCCAAGACCTATTATCAGGCAACAATCGCAACCACCAAGGTTCTCCCCACCAGAGCGTGAAGAAATTCTGCAAAGGTTGGACCATGTAGAGCGAGAGTTTCACAGGAAACGAAGGGAGCGACAAACTTTCTTTAAGGATTAACGAGCCTAATTAAAGGGAAGAGCAAGAAGGACCACTGAATCCTTCCATTTGTTGTTGATCCCCTGCGTGGGCCAGTCTTGCTGTATAAACCCCTGCGTGGGTATGCTTGTTTGTTTTGACCCCGCGTGGGTCTATCTTTCTGTAAACCCCTACGAGGGTATGTTATTTGTGTAAGTCCCTGCGTGGACTATTATGTTATTAAGCCCCTGCGTGGGTATGTGTGTTATTAAGCCCCTGCGTGGGAAAGTACTTGTTTAAACCCCTGCGTGGGTAAGTTGTTTGTTGAAAAGTTCCGTTTAGGGCAACATGTAATCTTTTGATAATTAATGGAATGTTATGTTTATAAATTTCATCTTGCTATTATATGCATAAATATTATTTATGAAATAAATAAATCAAAATCATTCCTTTTAATAATAATCTGCCTATTTAAATATTAAATAAGAATCTTAAGAGTGAAACCTAGCCTGAGTGTCATTATAAAGACCTGGCCATGATGGTAAGACCTGTTTAAAAGATTCAAATCGCAGTTAACATCTGAGAACATGTTAACACTCCTGGCAGACGTGATTCATTAAAAATCACACACGTCATTTTTATATATACAGTTCTTTCTAACGATTCCTAACCCAACTTAATGATCTCTGAATCATGGGTTTAGATCATCAATTGAGATGATCATATTTTGACCATACATGGTAATATATTGCCTAAGGGCCCTGCTCATTTCCACATGAGCCAAAAGACAGTGGTAGCGATGACTCCCTGTCAAATAAAGGTAATGAACTAGGTTCAAACCTTCATGCTTTGATTCTCTGAAATCAAAGCTTATAAATTATAAATGTCCATGTGACTAGGCCTTTTGTGCCACAAATAAAACTGTTATTGTTTTTTAGGATAAATTATGATAAAAATCCTAAATAAATATGATAAATAAATTAACCAAATATGGTCTCTGTTTACCATGGTTAATGAATTTCCCTAAGGGGCAATTCCATAATAATAAACTCCCAAATAAACTATTGTCATTGTTTTCTGTAACAGTTCAATTAAAATGGCTAACTCAGACGAGATAAATAGTCATCCAGTGGAGAACATTGATAACGCCCGGATTAATTTAACGGGTGCTGAATTGAAAGCGTTGGTCGACGACGCAGTTACAAAGGCATTGGAACGGCAGTACGAAGAGTATAGTGGGACTCGAAGTAGGACCCTATCTGCGCCGCATTCGAAGCCACCTTCCAAGAAGGATGAACCCAAGAAAGATGATGATAGACTTTCCTCAAACCACCACAGTGCTCCATCTCAGCAGGTTGTACTTAATCAAGGACCCCGTGACAAGGGTTGCTCTTATAAATATTTTGTTTCCTACAAACCCCGGGATTTCACTGGGGAGAAGGGAGCCATTGACTGTATGACGTGGCTGGATGAGATGGACACGGTTGTGGATATCAGTGGATGCGCTGAGAAGGATATAGTCAAGTTTGTATCGCAATCATTTAAGGGGGAAGCTTTAGCCTGGTGGAGATCTCTGATTCAAGCCACCGGGAAAATCCCATTGTACAACATGTCGTGGGATCAATTTGTTGCCCTTATCAGGGAAAATTACTGCCCTCAGCATGAGGTGGAGAAGATAGAATCTAATTTTCTATCATTGGTGATGACAAACCTTGACTGTCAAGCTTACCTGACGAGCTTCAACACGATGTCCCGGTTGGTTCCGTATCTGGTAACCCCGGAACCAAAAAGAATAGCTCATTTTATCGGTGGTTTAGCCCCGGAAATCAAGGCAAGCGTGAAGGCTTCTCGGCCAGCTACTTTTAGATCTGTAGCTGACATATCCTTGTCCCTCACTTTGGATGCGGTCAGGAAAAGATCGCTGAGGAATAAGGAGGCTGAGAAGAGAAAACGTGAAGATGATGGTTCACGGAAATCGAACAAGAAGCACCATGGGAACGGTGACAACAAGAAAGGATCCGTGTCAAGGAAAGATGGGCATCATTCTGGTGAGAAGCCCAAGTGCAAAATTTGCAAGAAACAACACTTTGGCAAATGCAGACTCGAGTCGAACTCACAGACCCAGTCAAAAACCTTTGCATGTGGAATATGCAAGTCCACGGATCACAAGACCTTGGATTGCAAGAAGCTGAAAGACGCAACGTGCTACCGTTGCAATGAAAAGGGGCACATTAAAACCAACTGCCCTAAATACACCAAGAAGCCTGAAGAGGCCATGAAGACTAATGCTAGGGTCTTCAGAATGGACGCGAAGGAAGCGGTTCTAGACGACAACGTTATTACAGGTACTTTCCTTGTAAATGATGTCTATGCTAGAGTACTATTTGATTCAGGCGCTGATAAGTCGTTTGTAGATCATAAGTTTTGTGAATTGCTGAAATTACCTGTCAAAACCTTAAGTGTGAATTATGAGGTAGAGTTAGCAGATGGCACACTAGAACTGTCTCTACTGTGTTAGATGGATGTGTTATATCCATTAAGAACCACTCTTTTCCTCTGTCTCTACTTCCCTTTAAGTTGGCCGGTTTTGACATAGTCTTGGGTATGGACTGGTTATCTCACAACCAGGCCCAAATCATCTGCAACAGAAAGCAAGTGGTGATTAAGACTCCGTCTGGTGAATCACTTACCATTCGGGGAGATACCCAGTATGGGCTGCCTGAGCAAGCGACTATGCTCAAGGCTTCAAAATGTTTAAAGAAGGGTTGTGTCATCTACATGGCACAAGTGATTATCGATGAACCTAAACCGAAGATAGAAGACATCCCTGTCATTTCTGAATACCCAGAAGTTTTTCTGGTAGAACTACCTGCCATTAATCGAATTCTCCTGCAACAATAGCTACCACACCAGCATCAAGGCTGCGCCTTTTGAGGCATTATACGGTAGAAAGTGTAGAACGCCTGTTTGTTGGGCGGAAGTTGGAGATGTCCAATTATCAGGACCGGAGATAGTGTTCGAAATGACGGACAAGATTGTCTAGATTCGTGACCGTCTCAAAGCTGCCCGTGATAGGCAGAAGAGTTACGCAGATCCAAAGCGTAAAGCTTTTCACTTCGAAGTAGGTGACAAAGTGTTGCTTAAAGTATCACCCTGGAAGAGGTGATGCGATTTGGTAAGAATGGCAAGTTAAGCCCGAGATAAATAGGACCTTTCGAGGTTATCGAACGTGTCGGGCCAGTTGCCTATAAGTTAAACTTACCTGAAGAGCTCAGTGGAATTCACAATGTGTTCCACATCTGCAATCTGAAGAAGTGCTTCGCTGATGAATCCCTGGTTATACCACATACAGATGTGCATATAGATGAGAGCTTAAAATTTGTGGAAAAACCATTGTCGATTGAAGATCGACAGGTTAAGAAGCTTCGAAGGAAGCATGTGCCTATTGTAAAGGTTAAATGGGATGCCCGTAGAGATCCCGAAAATACGTGGGAGGTTGAATCCACAATGAAAGAAAAGTACCCTTATTTATTTCAGTAAATATCGAGTCGAGATTTATTTTAAGGGGGTGAGGATGTAACACCTCGAAAATTCACGTCCTATAATGTGTTGACACGTGTCATATGTTTGAACGTGTGAAAGAATGTTCTGAAAGGACTAAAGTTGACAATCATGAAAAGTATGTGAATATACGAGTTCTAAATGTCAACAGTGAATAAATATATTGTACATTAACCATACATGATGTTTATAGCATCAAACGAATAAATCATGGATCATGCGAAGCTAAAAGTGAGAAATTACAAACTACAGGGGTTAAATGTGTCAACATGTTTAAGTTATACCTCTGAGTGACCTTTTTGACAAACCCAAAGCTTTGTAACGGTTAATTATGCTCACTAGAAAGCACGATATAAATTTCATAAAGTTTCGTTATCATATGAGAAAGTTATGACCAAATTCGTATGCGAGGGGTTAAAGCGTTAAAGGTGAAAGTTATGACTTTTCGGGTTAACCAGAAATGTCCAGGGACTTGGCAAAGTGGGTACAAGTCTTAAGGCCCTTGTAGATAAATAAGGAGGGGTCAAAGTGCAAAAATAAGCTTAGTTGCCCTTTCGAAAGGCCAAGAGACAATTATGCGGAAAATGGAAAATGTGAAAGCTGATAACAGGGTCCAGGCGGGCCGCGTAAGACCTTAAGGTCTTTTACGCGGGCCGCGTTAACCGCCCAGATGCAGAAAGTTCAAACAGCTCTGCAAACGCGCTAAACCGACCATTAACAGATATTATTGCAACATGGGCGACCCCTAAACAGTCCTAGGCACTTAGGGACACATGTTAGTGAGTTGTGGTCAGGGGTAGACCTGCTTGTCAACAATTTGTGGTGAAAAATTCACTATAAAAGGGCCATGAGTTGCAACCATTGTTCTTCACACCTTCTCTTGCATTCCTGATCAGTTCTGGAGCTCAAAACTTCTCTCAAGTGATCTCTGGTCGTTCATAGGACTCTTGTAAGTATACTTAACCTTTCTTAATTAAGTTTTAGCTTAAAAGTCAAACCGTCGTAATTAACGGTTGACTTCAAGATTAATCACTAATGGCCCAGTGATTAGTCGAATTGAAAGTAGTTATAAGTTGGTAATTATGTGCGTAATAAACCCTTAAAAGGGTTCCCCCTGATTCCCACTCTAACTATGTCAAATGTCGGGTCAAACTTGCGATTAAAAAGTCAACAGGATACTTAAATTCTAAATTATGCATAATTAGCAATGTAGAACATATACAACCTGTTTGATCATTATTATAACTTGGTAATTAGTGTAAGAACATGTCTAAACATGTTCAACCAGACAAATTTACTGTTTAGACCCGGTTCGGAACCGAAAGTCGCAAAGCTTTGACTTTTGCTTTGACTTCAGTTCTGACCCGTTTTGGTATGATTTAGAAATACCTAATAGCTTAATTTGGACCAGGTTACATGCTAGTATAACCCTCTGTGATTATACACCATGGTTCATTAGTTAACCGATTAATACGCATGACTCCGTTAATTGCTCATATGTTGACCATTATGCCTTTATTACCTTAAAACGTGATTTTTGGAAATGTAAAAGAGTAGAAACTTTAATTGCTGATATATAAACTTGTATGCAAAGTTTGACATCAGTTTGAGGTATAGATTAAGAGTTATGCTCCTTAGCGTAAAATGAAAGCTTAATGTTAATTAAACGGCGTAATTAGCGTATAGCCTAGTTAAGCCTACTTTTTGATATCAAACTTATTACCCACTGATGTAATATATTATTTTGGGATTTTTGAAGATTTTTAATTAATTTTAGGATGAGCATAACTAATAGTCGTAGGCTTAATCCGGTAATTGTCGGTTTCGCCCTTACGGGCCATAAAATGAGTTTTACATATCTAATCAACTCCAAACCTTTTGCTACTGATCACATATGATAAATAAATTATTTTTAGCCTTCTGGAATAACAAAAATATCAGCCTTATGTATCGAACCCGAAAATGGCTTTAATCGCCTTTTTAAGCGTTTTTAACGCATAGTATGCACTAGAATTATTTTAAACATACAAGGGTTGATACCTACTGATATTTGAGGCAAGTTATAATATTTTAACGGTAAGCAAAGGTTGTTAAACTCAGACTTCAGTTTTGAGCTTTTCGGCTTATGTGAAATTACCAAAATCCCCCTACGGTGCATAGTTTGGTTATAATTGATAAATTTCATATATATACTTTACCCTACTGATATAACTTAGCAAATTGATTATCTTTGCTGATTACATCAGACCTGTAACTCAGGATACTACTTAAACTCTTTTATCACCTTATAAATGACCAAACTACCCCTACGGGGCATAGTTTGTGTTTAAATTCATTTCGGGCATAATAAATGATATCTTACTGATGTCACAACATATTTGAAGTATATTAACTTAGGAAACCTGTAAATGGCTCATATGAATACCCGTCACCCTTATTACGCGATCGGTTCGGTTTATGTAACTAGTTTACATAGATTAGCCGAAACGGGTTAAACCTTATCGGTTTTATCTCAAAATCCAGAATGTGTATGAAATACCCATATTAAATAAGTCTCTGAACTTGTCGGGTCTAAATCATATTCTATCCGGTCTTCGCTTAATCGTGCGTACAAACCGTGTCTTTGAAACTAACCGGTCTAAGCTTAAGCTTAACTAAAGACCCGTTAGTATTCTAATAGGTTATTATAAACCTTCGTTCCAGATTAGGAGGACCAGTAAAAGCTACTTGCATTTTGCTTATTGTGATTATTACATTGCTCAGGTAAATACTTTTAACTTATTTTCCTATACGGGCTTGGGTTACGGTATACAGAATACCGCTTGATCGAGCATCAAATCTTCCATCGTTGGGTGGTTAATTGAATAATTTGATCAGCTCGTTTAAACAGTCATGTTACTTAAAGCCTTTGGGGGGTTAATGACCATGTCCCGGATATCCTTGGCATCATTTTACGAAATGGCCACGACTTAAGCGCGGGGTGTAGGCGTACACCCGTCAGTGCACAAAAGAATAATGTGGTGTGTCTATTGATCTTTAACCCGGACACGATCCGGGCTATTGAACGCACAAGGAACATGTAATTCGTTCACAAGATTATATATTCAAATAATTCTCCCAAGTTAAATAAAATGTTTATGCCACGTGCATCCAAATCAATTTTCAATCATTTTTCTAAAATGAGTCAGTTGATTGTATTTACCAGTGTAAACTGACGTATTTTCCCAAAAAGATTAAATGCAGGTACTAAGCGTAATTGGCTGGGATTTCTCCTTAGCATCAATAGAAGTCTCGCAAGCTTAAGATGCCTAAAGTCTGATGAACTATTATTTCCATTTTATTTTCGATCCATCTGTGGATAAACAATCGACTGTTGTGATACATGATATTACAAAATTAAATTCGGTTGAATTATATCTTTTCATTTGCTTCCGCTGTGCATATTTTTATATTGTGTTGTTTGACTATTATGTTGCCAACCACGTCACGATACTCCCCACCGGGCCCACCGGTGACACGTGGAAATCGGGGTGTGACAGGTTGGTATCAGAGCCAACACTGAGTGAATTAAACACTAGCCTTTTGTGTTTAATCTCAGTTACACAATTGCACATATCTAAACTTTCGAGTCTAGACAAATAACATAGGACAAATTCTACCTTGTTTGGTTCTTGTTTTGTCCTTTATTTTATTTATATTGTTGTTGTTATCTCATGTTGTATTGACATGATTAACAAAATGCCGCCAAGATTCTTCCGAAGAAGAGGACGAGGAAAGGGGCCAATCACCGCCCCCAATGACAACGAGGCAGGACCATCGAATGTGCGAGCTCCTTCTACCACAGAGAGTGACGATCCCCGGCAAAACCGGAGGAAACTCTTCGAGCCGGCTAGACGGTCGGTTTCGCACAGTTCGACACCTCCTGTTCATAACCCTTATGGGCCACAGCCGGAGTATGAGCCCAACAACCCTCAACCTTCATACATTCCATTACAGCGATCTTTATCGCACCACTCCTTTGGTGACCCTACACCTGTTTTTAGGGGCCGGTTTAACCCGGCAAATTTTATACAAGAACCAGTGGGTTTTAACCCATTGGGGCCAGAGGATCATTTCTTTGGCGATCACGCGGACGATATGGACGAGGATACCTGCCAGTGGTACACCAAACCACCCGATAGAGATCTCTGACGGATCTTCTTTCCACGGATCACCCTATGTTGGTCCAGATAGCTTTCAAGCTATGTTTACCAGGCACGAATGGTCTATACACCTCCTCGCCATTCACTGCCTCAGCAGCAGCAACAACAGCAACAGGATCCCTTTGTGGATTCACGGTTTGTGGCAGTTACGCCACCGCCTCCACCGCCGCCAGTTTAGCCGGCACCTCCGTAACTACCGAGGCGTAGGAGATCTGGACCGCGTATGTCTACACAGGGAGGAGATTTCCATTTCAGCTCTCCTCAGCAATCAAGTGGCAGCCATTACCCGCCACATCAAGAAGATCCACAAATGGGTGGACCTTCACACCCAGTTGCACCGCAACCACCGCCGATGGGTTTTGATAACCCAATTCCAGCATACACGGGTTCCATGGCGTATAACCCGTTTGAACAGCCAGTGCACACCAACTACAACTACGCCGAAGCCGACCCATACATGGTAGCGACTAACTACAACACCTAAGGACCCTATGGAGATCCATGGGGAGTAGGGTACCCAACACATGGGTACCAAATACCTCCAAGACCTATTATCAGGCAACAATCGCAACCACCAAGGTTCTCCCCACCAGAGCGTGAAGAAATTCTGTAAAGGTTGGACCATGTAGAGCGAGAGTTTCACAGGGAACGAAGGGAGCGACAAACTTTCTTCCAAGGATTAACGAGCCTAATTAAAGGGAAGAGCAAGAAGGACCACTGAATCGTTCCATTTGTTGTTGATCCCCTGCGTGGGCCAGTCTTGCTGTATAAACCCCTGCGTGGGTATGCTTGTTTGTTTTGACCCCTGCGTGGGTCTATCTTTCTGTAAACCCCTACGAGGGTATGTTATTTGTGTAAGTCCCTGCGTGGACTATTATGTTATTAAGCCCCTGCGTGGGTATGTGTGTTATTAAGCCCCTGCGTGGGTAAGTACTTGTTTAAACCCCTGCGTGGGTAAATTGTTTGTTGAAAAGTCTCGTTTAAGGCAACATGTAATCTTTTGATAATTAATGGAATGTTATGTTTATAAATTTCATCTTGCTATTATATGCATAAATATTATTTATGAAATAAATAAATCAAAATCATTCCTTTTAATAATAATCTGCCTATTTAAATATTGAATAAGAATCTTAAGAGTGAAACCTAGCCTGAGTGTCATTATAAAGACCTGGCCATGATGGTAAGACCTGTTTAAAAGATTCAAATCCCAGTTAACATCTGAGAACATGTTAACACTCCTGGCAGACGTGATTCATTAAAAATCACACACGTCATTTTTATATATAAAGTTCTTTCTAACGATTCCTAACCCAACTTAATGATCTCTAAATCATGGGTTTAGATCATCAATTGAGATGATCATATTTTGACCATACGTGGTAATATATTGCCTACGGGCCCTGCTCATTTCCACATGAGCCAAAAGACAGTGGTAGCGATGACTCCCTGTCAAATAAAGGTAATGAACTAGGTTCAAACCTTCATGCTTTGATTCTCTGAAATCAAAGCTTATAAATTATAAATGTCCATGTGACTAGGCGTTTTGTGCCACAAATAAAACTGTTATTGTTTATTAGGATAAATTATGATAAAAATCCTAAATAAATATGATAAATAAATTAACCAAATATGGTCTCTGTTTACCATGGTTAATGAATTTCCCTAAGGGGCAATTCCATAATAATAAACTCCCAAATAAACTATTGTCCTTGTTTTCTGTAACAGTTCAATTAAAATGGCTAACTCAGACGAGATAAATAGTCATCCACTGGAGAACATTGATAATGCTCGGATTAATTTAACGGGTGCTGAATTGAAAGCGTTGGTCGACGACGCAGTTACAAAGGCATTGGAACGGCAGTACGAAGAGTATAGTGGGACTCGAAGTAGGACCCTATCTGCGCCGCATTCGAAGCCACCTTCCAAGAAAGATGAACCCAAGAAAGATGATGATAGACTTTCCTCAAACCACCACAGTGCTCCATCTCAGCAGGTTGTACTTAATCAAGGACCCCGTGACAAGGGTTGCTCTTATAAATATTTTGTTTCCTGCAAACCCCGGGATTTCACTGGGGAGAAGGGAGCCATTGACTGTATGACGTGGCTGGATGAGATGGACACGGTTGTGGATATCAGCGGATGCGCTGAGAAGGATATAGTCAAGTTTGTATCGCAATCATTTAAGGGGGAAACTTTAGCCTGGTGGAGATCTCTGATTCAAGCCACCGGGAAAATCCCATTGTACAACATGTCGTGGGATCAATTTGTTGCCCTTATCAGGGAAAATTACTGCCCTCAGCATGAGGTGGAGAAGATAGAATCTGATTTTCTATCATTGGTGATGACAAACCTTGACTGTCAAGCTTACCTGACGAGCTTCAACACGATGTCCCGGTTGGTTCCGTATCTGGTAACCCCGGAACCAAAAAGAATAGCTCGTTTTATCAGTGGTTTATCCCCGGAAATCAAGGCAAGCGTGAAGGCTTCTCGGCCAGCTACTTTTAGATCTGTAGCTGACATATCCTTGTCCCCCACTTTGGATGCGGTCAGGCAAAGATCGCTGTGGAATAAGGAGGCTGAGAAGAGAAAACGTGAAGATGATGGTTCACGGAAATCGAACAAGAAGCTCCGTGGGAACGGTGACAACAAGAAAGGATCTGAGTCAAGGAAAGATGGGCATCATTTTGGTGAGAAGCCCAAGTGCAAAATTTGCAAGAAACAACACTTTGGTAAATGCAGACTCGAGTCGAACTCACAGACCCAGTCAAAAACCTTTGCATGTGGAATATGCAAGTCCACGGATCACAAGACCTTGGATTGCAAGAAGCTGAAAGACACAATGTGCTACCGTTGCAATGAAAAGGGGCACATTAAAACCAACTGCCCTAAATACACCAAGAAGCCTGAAGAGGCCAAGAAGACTAATGCTAGGGTCTTCAGAATGGACGCGAAGGAAGCGGTTCTAGACGACAACGTTATTACAGGTACTTTCCTTGTAAATGATGTCTATGCTAGAGTACTATTTGATTCAGGCGCTAATAAGTCGTTTGTAGATCATAAGTTTTGTGAATTGCTGAAATTACCTGTCAAAACCTTAAGTGTGAATTATGAGGTAGAGTTAGCAGATGACATACTAGAAACCGTCTCTACTGTGTTAGATGGATATGTTATATCCATTAAGAACCACTCTTTTCCTCTGTCTCTACTTCCCTTTAAGTTGGCCGGTTTTGACATAGTCTTGGGTATGGACTGGTTATCTCACAACCAGGCCCAAATCGTCTGCAACAGAAAGCAAGTGGTGATTAAGACTCCGTCTGGTGAATCACTTACCATTCGGGGAGATACCCAGTATGGGCTGCCTGAGCAAGCGACTATGCTCAAGGCTTCAAAATGTTTAAAGAAGGGTTGTGTCATCTACATGGCACAAGTGATTATCGATGAACCTAAACCAAAGATAGAAGACATCCCTGTCATTTCTGAATACCCAGAAGTTTTTCCGGTAGAACTACCTGGTTTGCCACCAGATAGGCAAGTGGAATTAAGGATTGATATCATCCCCGGAGCAGCACCAGTTGCTAGAGCACCTTATAGGTTAGTGCCCACAGAGATGAAAGAATTGAGGACACAGCTAGACGAATTGCTAGCCAAGGGTTTCATTAAACCTAGTTCGTCTCCTTGGGGAGCACCAGTCATGTTTGTCAAGAAAAAGGATGGATCGATGCGTCTGTGCATCGATTATCGTGAGCTTAATAAGGTCACGATAAAGAATAGGTATCCTTTGCCCAGAATCGACGACTTGTTCGATCAATTGCAAGGGGCAAGTTATTTCTCGAAGATTGACTTAAGGTCAGGCTACCATCAACTGAAGGTTAGAGATGAAGACGTGCACAAAACTGCATTTAGGACTCGTTATGGTCATTACGAGTTCCTAGTGATGCCTTTTGGGCTCACTAATGCACCGGCCGCGTTCATGGATCTCATGAATCGCGTATGCAAACCTTACTTAGATAAATTCGTCATCGTTTTCATCGACGACATTCTTATCTACTCGAAGAACCAAGCTGACCATGAGAAACACCTTCGCTGTATTCTCAAACTCCTGCATCAGGAAAAGCTCTATGCCAAATTCTCTAAATGTGAATTTTGGCTTCGAGAAGTCCAATTCCTTGGACATGTGGTGAGTGAGCGTGGTATCCAAGTAGATCCCGCTAAGGTCCAAGCAGTTATGAACTGGCAAGAGCCAAAGACGCCTACCGAGATTCGTAGCTTCCTGGGATTGGCAGGATATTACAGGCGTTTCATTGAAAATTTTTCAAGGATTGCTGCACCCCTAACCTCCTTAACTAAGAAGAAGGTTAAGTTTGTTTGGGGCCCTAAGCAGCAAGAGTCCTTTGATATCCTGAAGCAGAAGTTGAGCAATGCTCCTGTATTGACGTTGCCTGAAGGCACCGAAGAGTTTGTGGTTTACTGCGATGCATCGCACACCGGCATGGGGTGTGTGCTTATGCAGAAAGGCAAGGTTATTGCCTATGCATCACGTCAATTAAAGGTGCACGAAAAGAATTACACCACCCATGACTTGGAGTTGGGTGCCGTTGTATTTGCACTAAAACTTTGGAGGCACTACTTATATGGAATCAAATGTGTGATCTATTCCGATCACAAGAGCCTTCAACATCTGTTCAATCAGAAGGACTTGAACATGAGGCAACGCCGTTGGATGGAAACTCTGAATGATTACGATTGTGAAATCAGATACCATCCCGGCAAGGCGAATGTAGTCGCCGATGCCTTGAGTCGAAAGGAAAGGGTGAAACCCATCCGAATAAATGCCAAGCGCATAGAGATAAAGAACAGTTTGACTGAAAGGTTGTTAGCTGCACAGAAGGAAGCTGTGTTGGAAGCTAACTATCCTAATGAAAAACTAGGGGTAACTGAGGAGCAGTTAACTCTTAGCAAGGACGGGATTCTAAGATTAAATGGACGAATATGGGTTCCAATTTATGTAGGACTTCGAGATGTTATCCTCCAGGAAGCCCATAGTTCCAAATACTCCGTTCACCCTGGAGCTGATAAGATGTACCAGGATCTAAGGGCAAATTATTGGTGGATAGGCTTGAAAAAGTCTGTATCCACCTATGTAGCTAAATGCTTGACATGTGCGCAAGTCAAAGCCGAGCATCAAAAGCCGTCAGGTTTGCTACAACAGCTTGAACTTCCTACGTGGAAGTGGGAAATGGTAACTATGGATTTTATCACCAAGTTACCCAAAACAAGGAAAGGAAATGATACAATATGGGTTATAGTTGATAGACTGACTAAGTCAGCACATTTCTTACCCATCAAGGAGACTTATAGCTCCGACATGTTAGCCCAGTTATACGTGGATAAGATTGTAGCTTTACATGGCATACCTGTGTCTATTATCTCTGACAGAGATACTAGATACACGTCTCATTTTTGGAAAGGCTTCCAACAATCTTTGGGCACACGTTTCAACTTTAGTACGGCTTACCATCCTCAGACAGACGGCCAGAGTGAGCGTACTATTCAAACGTTGGAAGACATGCTACGTGCATGTGTGATCGATTTGGGAGGTAGTTGGGATAACCACCTGCCATTAATCGAATTCTCCTGCAACAATAGCTACCACACCAGCATCAAGGCTGCGCCTTTTGAGGCATTATACGGTAGAAAGTGTAGAACGCCTGTTTGTTGGGCGGAAGTTGGAGATGTCCAATTATCAGGACCGGAGATAGTGTTCGAAACGACGGACAAGATTGTCCAGATTCGTGACCGTCTCAAAGCTGCCCGTGATAGGCAGAAGAGTTACGCAGATCCAAAGCGTAAAGCTTTTCACTTCGAAGTAGGTGACAAAGTGTTGCTTAAAGTATCACCCTGGAAGGGGGTGATGCGATTTGGTAAGAAAGGCAAGTTAAGCCCGAGATACATAGGACCTTTCGAGGTTATCGAACGTGTCGGGTCAGTTGCCTATAAGTTAAACTTACCTGAAGAGCTCAGTGGAATTCACAATGTGTTCCACATCTGCAATCTGAAGAAGTGCTTCGCTGATGAATCACTGGTTATACCACATACAAATGTGCATATAAATGAGAGCTTAAAATTTGTGGAAAAACCATTGTCGATTGAAGATCGACAGGTTAAGAAGCTTCGAAGGAAGCATGTGCCTATTGCAAAGGTCAAATGGGATGCCCGTAGAGGTCCCGAATATACGTGGGAGGTTGAATCCACAATGAAAGAAAAGTACCCTTATTTATTTCAGTAAATCTCGGGTCGAGATTTATTTTAAGGGGGTGAGGATGTAACACCTCGAAAATTCACGTCCTATAATGTGTTGACACGTGTCATATGTTTGAACGTGTGAAAGAATGTTCTGAAAGGACTAAAGTTGACAATCATGAAAAGTATGTGAATATACGAGTTCTAAATGTCAACAGTGAATAAATATATTGTACATTAACCCTACATGATGTTTATAGCATCAAACGAATAAATCATGGATCATGCGAAGCTAAAAGTGAGAAATTACAAACTACAGGGGTTAAATGTGTCAACATGTTTAAGTTATACCTCTGAGTGACCTTTTTGACAAACCCGAAGCTTTGTAATGGTTAATTATGCTCACTAGAAATCACGATATAAATTTCATAAAGTTTCGTTATCGTATGAGAAAGTTATGACCAAATTCGTATGCGAGGGGTTAAAGCGTTAACGGTGAAAGTTATGACTTTTCAGCTTAACCAGAAATGTCCAGGGACTTGGCAAAGTGGGTACAAGTCTTAAGGCCCTTGTAGATAAATAAGGAGGGGTCAAAGTGCAAAAATAAGCTTAGTTGCCCTTTCGAAAGGCCAAGAGACAATTATACGGAAAATGGAAAATGTGAAAGCTGATAACAGGGTCCAGGCGGGCCGCATAAGACCTTAAGGTCTTTTACGCGGGCCGCGTTAACCGCCCAGATGCAGAAAGTTCGAACAGCAGCCTGCAAACACACTAAACCGACCTTTAACAGATATTATTGCAACATGGGCGACCCCTAAACAGTCCTAGGCACTTAGGGACACATGTTGGTGAGTTTTGGTCAGGGGTAGACCTGCTTGTCAACAATTTGTGGTGAAAAATTCACTATAAAAGGGCCATGAGTTGCAACCATTGTTCTTCACACCTTCTCTTGCATTCCTGATCACTTCTAGAGCTCAAAACTTCTCTCAAGTGATCTCTGGTCGTTCATAGGACTCTTGTAAGTATACTTAACCTTTCTTAATTAAGTTTTAGCTTAGTTTTAGCTTAAAAGTCAAACCGTCGTAATTAACGGTTGACTTCAAGATTAATCACTAATGGCCCAGTGATTAGTCGAATTGAAAGTAGTTATAAGTTGGTAATTATGTGGGTAATAAACCCTTAAAAGGGTTCCCCCTGATTCCCACTCTAACTATGTCAAATGTCGGGTCAAACTTGCGATTAAAAAGTCAACAGGATACTTAAATTCTAAATTATGCATAATTAGCAATGTAGAACATATACAACCTGTTTGATCATTATTATAACTTGGTAATTAGTGTAAGAACATGTCTAAACATGTTCAACCCGACAATTTACTGTTTAGACCCGGTTCGGAACCGAAAGTCGCAAAGCTTTGACTTTTGCTTTGACTTCAGTTCTGACCCGTTTTGGTATGATTTAGAAATACCTAAGAGCTTCATTTGGACCAGCTTACATGTTAGTATAACCCTCTGTGATTATACACCATGGTTCATTAGTTAACCGATTAATACGCATGATTCCGTTAATTGCTCATATGTTGACCATTATGCCCTTATTACCTTAAAACGTGATTTTTGGAAATGTAAAAGAGTAGAAACTTTAATTGCTGATATATAAACTTTTATGCAAAGTTTGACATCAGTTTGAGGTATAGATTAAGAGTTATGCTCGTTAGCGTAAAATGAAAGCTTTATGTTAATTAAACGGCGTAATTAGCGTATAGCCTAGTTAAGCCTACTTTTTGATATCAAACTTATTACCCACTGATGTAATATATTATTTTGGGATTTTTGAAGATTTTTAATTAATTTTAGGCTGAGCATAACTAATAGTCGTAGGCTTAATCCGGTAATTGTCGGTTTCGCCCTTACGGGCCATAAAATGAGTTTTACATATCTAATCAACTCCAAACCTTTTGCTACTGATCACATATGATAAATAAATTATTTTTATCCTTCTGGAATAATAAAAATATCAGCCTTATGTATCGAACCCGGAAATGGCTTTAATCGCCTTTTTAAGCGTTTTTAACGCATAGTATGCACTAGAATTATTTTAAACATACAAGGGTTGATACCTACTGATATTTGAGGCAAATTATAATATTTTAACAATAAGCAAAGGTTGTTAAACTCATACTTCAGTTTTGAGCTTTTCCGCTTATGTGAAATTACCAAAATGCCCCTACGGTGCATAGTTTGGTTATAATTGATGAATTTCATATATATACTTTACCCTACTGATATAACTTAGCAAATTGATTATCTTTGCTAATTACATCAGACCTGTAACTCAGGATACTACTTAAACTCTTTTATCACCTTATAAATGACCAAACTACCCCTACGGGGCATAGTTTGTGTTTAAATTCATTTCGGGCATAATAAATGATATCTTACTGATGTCACAACATATTTGAAGTATATTAACTTAGGAAACCTGTAAATGGCTCATATGAATACCCGTCACGCTTATTACGCGATCTGTTCGGTTTATGTAACTAGTTTACATAGATTAGCCGAAACGGGTTAAACCTTATCGGTTTTATCTCAAAATCCAGAATGTGTATGAAATACCCATATTAAACAAGTCTCTGAACTTGTCGGGTCTAAATCACATTCTATCCGGTCTTCGCTTAATCGTGCGTACGAACCGTGTCTTTGAAACTAGCCGGTCTAAGCTTAAGCTTAACTAAAGACCCGTTAGGATTCTAATAGGTTATTATAAACCTTCGTTCCAGATTAGGAGGACTAGTAAAAGCTACTTGCATTTTGCTTATTGTGATTATTACATTGCTCAGGTAAATACTTTTAACTTATTTTCCCTATACGGGCTTGGGTTACGGTATATAGAATACCGCTTGATCGGGCATCAAATCTTCCATCGTTGGGTGGTTAATTGAATAATTTGATCGGCTCGTTTAAACAGTCTTGTTACTTAAAGCCTTTGGGGGGTTAATGACCATGTCCCGGATATCCTTGGCATCATTTTACGAAATGGCCACGACTTAAGCGCGGGGTGTAGGCGTACACCCGCCAGTGCACAAAAGAATAATATGGTGTGTCTATTGATCTTTAACCCGGACACGATCCGGGCTACTGAACGCACAAGGAACATGTAATTCGTTCACAAGATTATATATTTAAATAATTCTCCCAAGTTAAATAAAATGTTTATGCCACGTGCATCCAAATCAATTTTCAATCATTTTTCTAAAATGAGTCAGTTGATTGTATTTACCATTGTAAACTGCGTATTTTCCCAAAAAGATTAAAAGCAGGTACTAAGCGTAATTGGCTGGGATTTCTCCTTAGCATCAATAGAAGTCTCGCAAGCTTAAGATGCCTAAAGTCTGTTGAACTATTATTTCCATTTTATTTTAGATCCATCTGTGGATAAACAATCGACTGTTGTGATACATGATATTACATTATTAAATTCGGTTGAATTATATCTTTTCATTTGCTTCCGCTGTGCATATTTTTATATTGTGTTGTTTGACTATTATGTTGCCAACCACGTCACGATACTCCCCACCGGGCCCACCGGTGACACGTGGAAATCGGGGTGTGACACCGGTGCTTACCCTTCAAGTTACTACACGTTTCCATTCGATCGAAAATTTGAAACTTTGGCGAGATTGAAAATCGAGGAGTGGAACTAGTTATCAAGGTGTGGATGTCACTCCTATCTTGACAATTTCGTTCCTAAAATGTGGATGTTACTTACCAAGTGAGGAGCAAATTCCGACTTGTTGGTAAGAATCCACAAGAATATGAAATGGAAATTTCCGTCAAGGTAAGGAACTCAATCCTATCTTGATGATATGTCTCCATTTGTTGTTATAAGAAATATAAACAAAATTTTATGAAATCCTGCATATGTATAAATGTAGGAAAAAGATTTAGTATAAAGTAAATAACATAATCACATGTTTGATTAAAAATTTGGATGGCTCCAAAACGGAATTTTGACTAACCAAAGTGGTCGAAAAGTCTTTTGAATTTGAGAAGCATGCCTTGGCCTAATAGGTGGAATACTCTCGCCGACAAGTCGGTTAACGGTATTTACCCTTCCGGTTACTACATGTCCCAAATCAATCGAAATTTCAAGACTTGGCGAGATTTATGAGAAAATCAAGGAGTGGAACTAGTCGACAAGGTGCGGGTTTCACCCCTAACTTGGCGATTTCGTATCCTAAGTGTGGTTGGTACTCGTCGGGTCAAAATTTAATTTCAACACTTTGACGAGGGTCCACTAGAATTCAAAATTGAAATTCTTCATCAAGATGAGGACTTCACTCCTAGCTTGATGATGAATCTCGTATAAAAGAATAGGTAGATTAAGAGTCGTTCACCAAATTATGGGTTTCACTCCTATTTTGGTGAATTTGTCTCGTTTGTATAATACGAGTTTTTGTGGATTTAGAATAGTCGAGTAAAATGAAGAAAAGCGTATGTTGAAGATTAAGCAAACAAGTATAAACATGTCAAGAATGGCACAAAAAGAATGAAGTATTAGAACAATTATTAACACAAAATAAAACATGTATTGACACATAAGAATAATATGTCAAGTATTAACACATAAGCGACGTACATGTTTAAAGGTCCAAAAGATAATAAATAATGAGCAAATAAAGTAACATGCAAGTAGTTCAAGCAAAGCATGAGAATTTAAAAATTAGAGGGGGTTTTGAAAATAATCACTTAAGGATAGGTGATGAGCATTTGTAAAATCTGAAGATGAGATCCGTGGTGACGAGGCATTGGTTACAAAAGATAAGGATAGGGATGAAGACAAAGGCAAAGATAACGGAAGAGTTTGCTAATGGAAAGTGTCCTAGGTAAGTTATAGTCTAGGTCAAAGTATTACTAATAACCTAAATCCCTATAACCATGGCTCTGATACCAATCTGTGACACCCAGACCAGAGGCGGAAAAGTCAAGGGCATCACGAAACATGGCAGAATGCATTTGAGCACATGATGATTAAATTAAGTTGAAATATAGTTTAGATTCAATTAAAGAGATTGCATTCACATCCGAGTAAATAAGTGTACATAAACAAAATACATCATAATAAATTGTTTCACAAATGATAGATTCGGATTTAATCTAAGGCATAAATCTTGATCAATCCTATATGAAATATTCTTGCAAATCATAGCATCAAACATTGTCACCTGAAACATATGTTAGAAAAATATTGGGTCAACAAACGGTTGAGTGAATTCATAGGTTTTGATAGGCAAAAATAACAATGTGATATGAAAATGGTTTAACACTGTGGCATGTGATATGTCTTTAAGCAAAAGAGTAATACAAGTAGTCACTTGGTGGTACATTCAAACCTTCGTTATGACGTAACACGAGTCTATCACCACACTTCCAAAAAGTTTCACATGAGTATCAACAACAACAATTGCAACAAATAGTTTCACTGGAAGTGAGATGGGGCGTCACACCTATAGCGCTATAATATAACCATTGGGCTTTTGCAAGTTAATGAACGTAAACGCGTTAAAGCAACAACAACAAGTATTAAGCAAATGCAAGGACAATCGAGATATCCACAAATAGCAAATAAGTTTGTATCACATTGTATCATATGTTTCATCCCAAAAATAATGTAAAAAGGGACTATGAACTCACCTTGATTGCGGGTAAGTCCAAACACGTATGTAATTGTAAGAGTTTTTGGGAACAAGATTTTCACGTCACTCTAATAGTTTGAACATGCAACAATATAGAATTTGTATCAATAAAAGTGTTTAATTGTTTTTGAACGGAAATCCTAAATCTATAGAATTTAATAGGATTTGGATAAACGGTGATTATGTGTTTTGGATAACCTAATAGAGAACTCGGAAAATAAGTATGATATAAAGGAATTATTTATAAGAATATTTTCAATTAACATAAATTGCAAAATTATACAATTGATTTAATATAAACATTTGTAATAATAAATCAAATATAATTAACTAGTATAATTAAATAACATAGTTAAATAATTGATTATAACCAAAATATTTACAAGTGATATTATTATAAAAATTATAAATTAATTTAGATGGCTAAATATATATTTAAAATGGTATATGATAAATATATTGCTTAAAAGATTAAATATGATAATTATATAACTAATTATCAAAATAATTATATTAAAACAGAATAATTAAAATTAATAATTTTAATTATTGAACTTGAATATTACTGATCTAAAATAAATATTATAGCCCTGGATTCATTTTAAATAATTAAAATGAATTAATTTGTTTAAAATATCAATGAATAAGTTTATATAAGTTTAATTATCCAAATAATTAAATATAATAAAAATTCAGATTCTAAGTTTATATAAACTCAGTAATAAGTCTAAAATAATTTTGGATATATAGTTATATAATTTAATTACACTAAATTAAATTATATTCATAAGTATTAAAACTGATTTAATTATATAATATCAAAATTAAATAAAATATCAGTAACAATATTATTTTTATAAAGTTTATCACTTAAAATAATTATCATAAAAATTTCAGTATTTATTTCTTGAAATTGATTTATTATGAATTATTTAATAATAAACTGTTTTAATATCATAAAAATTAGTTTTATAAATAAATTGACTAACTTTATTTTTTTAATAAAAGTAATAGTGTCTAATAATGTTATAAAAATTATTGAAATGTTAAAAATATTAAAAATAAAAGAAATAAAAATGATTGGTTGTCACCGGATTCGAACCCGGGTCAACTGATTAGAAAACAACACACACAACCATTGGGCTAGGCCTGGTGGTTGTTTATAAGTTTAGTTTAATTAAAATAATTACAGAAATGAAATAGGTCATCTTCCCCAATTATACAATCTGAGTCAAACAGAAAGGTCAAACCCTTTCAATTCTCGATCAAATTCAAGTTTTAAGTTAAATTGAACATCAGTACACATTGTATAACCGAAAACAATTAAATTGGCAAAGATGAACTGACCGGTACCGTGTGAATCGGTGAAACGACAAACTCCGGCGACTGACACTGTTCCGGCAAGTTGCAGGTTTCTGTTTTGACCCTTTTTGTTTTTGAATTAAAATTAATTAAATATTAAAATCCTAAATAGTGAATAAATGAATTTAAGTTTCATATTCTAACAGCTCCTAGTAGAAGGATAAACTGGTTAAGGCGTTGCGGTTCTAACCGATAGGTCACGAGTTCGATCCTTGCAAAGGGCCGATTCTTTAAATAAGAACCCCCTTTTTGACAGATTTTTGAAATATTTACACTTTGGCCCCTGAATTTTCAGTTTTTACAAAAATAGTCCCTGTAGTTTTGAAAATTGTCACAAATAGTCCCTCTACTGTTCAGTTAAGTATGCTAACTGTGTTAATGTTTAAAGAAGGAAATCTTTATAAAAGAACTAACACAGTTAGGGTTTTCAGTTTATATAAGTTTAAAAATAACAGGTTTTGGTCCCTACAGTTTAAGTTTAAGAAAATGACCATTTGAACCCTAGACTTTTTAAAACAAATTATATATATTTATTTCTTTTATAAAATAAGTTTCAAAAATTACAAAAAGAACCCTAAACTTGTAGTTTGCAATAATTACACTTTTAGCCCTTGTATTTATATAGTTTCAAAAATGACAATTTAGCCCCTAAAATAGTACTTTCAAATAATGACGGTTTTAGCCGTTGAACTTTAAAAGTTAAATTTTCAAGTAAGTTTTAAAGAATGATAAATAGGCCCTTTAACTAGTAACAGATACTTGTGTGAAAACCAAGGTGGTTACACAAAACAGCATTCCGTATCGACATACAATGTTCTCCCATACGAACCGAAGTATTTGATCGTCGGTGATGGTTCGGAGAGGTTTGGATTCAATCCACTTTGTAAAGTAGTCAATTGCAACGGGCAAGAACCTTACACCTCCGGTGGAGACGGGGAAATGGCCGACAATGTCAAATCCCCATTTTTTAAAGGGCCAGGCCGATGTTACAGGAACGAGGTTGTTTTTTGCATGATGGCTGACCGAGGCATGGCGTTGACAATCTTCACAAGCTTGTAATTCATTAACGACGCTCTGATGCATTCCCGGCCAGAAGTATCCGGCGTTCATGGCCTTGGCGATGACCATCCTCGGCCCGGATTGGATGCCGCAGATTCCCCAATGAATTTCTCTGATTACATAACTGGCTTCTTCCGGTGTTAGGCATCTTAGGAGCAGACCCAAGAATGTCTTTCGGTAAAGCTTTCCATCATGGACTTGGTACTGGAGTGCTTTTACCTTCATCTTTCGTGCCTGAGCTTTATCCTCCGGAAGTTTACCATTTTCCAAATAATCCAAAATTGGTGTTATCCATGACTCTTCTTGCACGGTAATTGACATTACGGCTTCACCTTGGCTGATGGCCGGAGCTTGCAGAGTTTCAACTAAAATTTCCTTGGACAAGTGGCAGAACGTGACTGAAGCCAAGTTGCTTAAAGTATCGGCTTTTTTGTTCTTATTCCTCGGAATGTGAACAATCTTGCATGAATCAAATGTGGCCATCAGACTGTTTACCCGATTCAGGTACCGGATCATATTTTCTTCTCGTGCCTCGTATTCTTCGTTAACTTGATTGGCAACCAGCAACGAATCAACATGAGCTAGGACGAAGCTTGCTCCTGCCTTTGTGGCATTTTGGAGTCCGACTAGTAGTGCCTCATACTCTGCTTCGTTGTTTGATGTTTTGAATTCAAAACGCAAGGCGTAGGTGTACTCTATCTCTTCTGGATCTATCAGAATCAGACCAGCTCTGACTCATTACTTACTGGAGGCTCCGTCTGTATAGAAGTTCCAGACCTTTGGGAGGACGGGTTTTTCTTTAGTGCTTTCTCCGGTGGGAACCTCGGTAAGGAAATCTGCAACCGCTTGGCCTTTCACCGGACCTCTTGTTCGGTAAGTAATGTCGAAGGCACTAAGTTCTATAGCCCATTTTGTAAGACGTCAGGTTTTCTTAGGATCTGCTGGATCTGAAGATTAGTTTGCACCTCTATATTGAAGGCTTGGAAGTACCTTCGGAGACGTCTTGATGCATGCACTAATGCGTGTGCCAGTTTCTCGATCATCGGATATCTAGTTTCATAATCTTTTAAGACGCGGCTCACGTAATACACCGGAATTTGAGCTTGATTTCGGTGTACCACGAGTACCGCACTAATGGCAAAATGAGAGGTGGACAAATATACGGTGACTGTTTCTCCTGTTATTGGTGCAGTCAGGGTAAGTAGGGACCCTAAGTAGATTTTTAGCCCCTGGAAAGCGGAGTCAGCCTCTATTTTCCATTCAATTTAACCCTTACCGATGCTCTTTTTAAGACGTTCATGAAAGGAATGGTGCGATCGGCAGCTTTGGAGATGAAACGGTGCAGTGCCACTAGCTTAACATTCAGAGATTGAATTTCCTTTACTATATTCGGAGGTTGCATGGAAACCACAGCTTGGACTTTATCCAGATGAGCTTGAATTCCAGATTGAGTTATCCATACTCCCAAGAACTTTCCCTCTTCTAGACCTAATGAGCACTTCTTCGGATTTAGCTTGAGATTTATACTCCGAAGCCTGGTGAAGGTTTCGAGTATGTCATCTATCATGTTATCCTAGGCTTCGCTTTTGATGACCAGGTCATCCATGTATATTTCCAGGTTCCTGCCAATTTGACCCTTGAAAGCTTTATCCATCAACCTTTGGTAAGTAGCTCCGGCATTTTTCAAACCGAATGACATTTTTGTGTAACAAAAAAGACCTTCATTTGTTACACATGTTGTTTTGTCTTCATCCTCCAAGGCCATCTGCATCTGGTGGTATCCCTTATACGCATCCAAGAAACATTTGAGGCGGAAACTTGCCAGAGAATCAATTTTTAGATCAATTTCCGGAAGGGGATAACAATCTTTCGGACACGTGTTGTTGAGATCGGAGAAATCAACGCACATCCTCCATGTGTTGTATTTCTTGGTGACCATCACAGGATTGGAGACCTAAGTTTGATACCACACCTCCCTGATGATGCCGACACTTAACAGTTTTCGTACATCTTCGGCGATGGCTCTGTGCCGGGACAGAGCCATATTCCTCTTTTTCTTTGGGCTACGGGTTTAACCGCGTGTGATACTTTCAACTTGTGTTCGGCTAAAATTCGAGGAACTCTGACCATGTCAGAGGTTTTCCAAGCAAATACATCTATGGAACTGGATAACAACTTCCATAACCGCCTTTTAGTTTGTTCGTGGAGTTGTGCACCGATGACATTTTTTTGCTCCGTAAAGTCTGGATGGATAGCCCATTCTTCGGTAAGCAGCACCGGGGGTTGTGAACTATTTCCCCCACTCTGTCGTATTTCGACGACGCACATGGTTGATTCAGAATGCAAGGTTGCGATACCAGCTTGCGTAGGAAACTTCAATAATCCATGAATAGTTGAACTGATGATACCGAAAGCGCACATTCCTGGTCTCCCCAATATGACGTTATGTACGGACCTTGCCCCAACCACCAAGTAGGTTAGATTTACAGTTCTTGCCAGACTTCTAGTACCCAACGTTGTTGGTAGCGTGATCTGCCCGATCGGTTGGACCAATTCACCGGAAAAACTAACCAATGGCATAGACACTTGAATTAACTTCGCTTTGGTCTGTGGAGCTAGCTGCTGAAAACATTGTTGATACATGATATTGGAGGCGCTTCCACTATCGACATAAATTCACTGGACCTTGTGTCCTGCGATAACTGCAGACACAATGATAGGTCTGTCCTTTACTTCCCCCGAAGTTATTAGTGGGAAGGCAGTTGGCTGATGCATCCATGCGGCCAAATGATGATTGGTCCGTTTGATGCCTTAGTTGTTCATCTTTCTTATCATGAAGATGCCGGACTGATTGTTCGGATTATTTATCGGTGCAGCAGCGGACTTGCCCTCTTTCACCTCTTTTACTAGGTGTGAAAGTTTTCCGGAGCGGACTGCTTTCTCAATTTCCCACTTTAAAGACTAGCAGTCATCTGTGTTGTGGCCTCGTGCTCGGTGATAATCGCAGTATTTTTTGGAATTCTTATCACCTACATTCCGGAGCTTCGGAGGTGTGGGGAAACTTGCTCCTTCGGTGCTGAGGATTTCGCTAGGACTTTTGGAGAGATCTGATAGATTGTAGAATCTTGAACTGGAACTTCTTCCTCGCTAAGATCGATCATTTCTACTGTAGGGATGCATTCATCCCTTACTTCCGGTTGGAGTTTTGCCAAACACAGATCCTCCATTTTTCTTCCAGGAGGTCATTTTTTTCTCTGTCTCGGCTGCAGCATTGCAAGCATTTTTTCCCCGAGCGAAAGCCCGAGCACGTTCCATCAACGCTTCCTTTTTTGGGAGATTTTTGTGTAGCTTTTCAACCAACTGATTGTTCCAGACCCCATGACAGAAGCCGAAGATCCTCAGTTGATCAACCACCCCGTTGATCTGCATACTTTCCCAATTGAATCTGTCTATGAAACTATCCAGAGACTCTCCATCTTTCCTCCGGATGTTATGTACCTCAATGATTTCTTTGGAATAATGCCTTTGTTGACTGATATTCTGGAGAAATAACCTCCGGAATCCCTCGAAGTCATTGATTTCTCCTTCGTTCAATGCATCGAACCACACACGTGCGGCTCCAGTCAATGTTTGTGTAAACATAAAACACCACGCTGGCATCGGCCATTGTTCAACTCGTGCGGCTCCATCGAAGTCAAACATGTGATCATCCGGATCTGTGGTGCCATCATATTTCTTTATTGTAGTTGGCATTTTGAGCTTCGATGGGACCTTGGCATGGACGATACGAGCACTGAACTTTGACTTTGCTGTCATTGATACCGGATGATACGGTTTTGTGAGTTCTGGATCACTAACCATGCCCACTTGAGGATCCGGTCGTATCATGACTGCTGGAGATGGTCCCGTAGAAACCTGCACATAATTGTTATAAGTTTCTTCTATTGGAGTAACAATTGTGGAGAAAGTAGTAGAGGCGAATGCCGTAGGACCCATAGTCCTTACCGGTGTTTCGTCGTGAAAGAGCCTGGTTCGTAAACCGAGGATCTGTTCATCTCTAGCCTGCTGGGCTTTCAACCGTCATAAGAAAGTGGCATTTTTGGAGAGGAATTCTGCATCGAATTCCGATGCCTGCGAAGTTGGCATTAAAACAAACGGTAACGTTGTTCCTGGCCCTGAGCTCAAAGGAGCTGAGACCATGGAAATGACACTTATTGGAGCTATAGTTTGCGAACTAGCAGCAGTAGATCCCAAATTCAAAGAACCTGGGGCCGCCATAGATCAGTTGTTTTGTTGCTCAAAAAAATCACCAAATGAAGGACTGTGAGCTGTGAAATCGGATGGCGCCAATTGAAGATCCAAAAATCAGAGGCCGGAGCCTGGGATCTGAAATAGGACCTTAGGGAGAGATCGGTGATCTGAACCTGCAAAAGAGAAAACCGTTAGGCTCGTCGCAGAGATGGGAGGGCCCCTCTACGACCACCCTCCGGCGTGAGGATAAGTATTTGATAGAGAGAGAAAATAGAAAGAGAAAGTGGGACGAAGGTTCAGGAAATCGTACTTGGTTTGGTACTTTGATGAGGTATTTATACTAGTCAACTAGGATGACGTCATTCGTCCGGACGCACTTTTTTGGTGACCCATCCTCAGTAGTTTGGGGAACGGAGGTCCTCAGGGTGTTCGTCCGGTTATGTTATGGTCCGTCCCTTACGAAGAAGGTCCGTCTCAGGCTATTTATCTACAATAATAATGTCTTTTCTTTTATATCATTAAACAATCTTCCAATGTGAATACTTTCTCATTTCTTTTTTACCACAAAGCAGACATTATCACACATGCTACGCCTTTTTTCTCTTACTCGCAACTGATACATCACCAATCTTGGCCATAAGTTCACTGACTGTCGTAATAAAATTTACAGAAGGAATACTAAGCCAAACACTAACCTCGTTCCACATCTGTCTTGCCTTTGGACACGAAATAAGCCTATGGTCAACAGTTTCCTGATATGCATCGCACCATGGGCAACCTAGCTCATTGCTAAACACTCCCCATTTAAACAATTCATGTCTGACATGAAGTCTTCAGGCCAATGCCCTCCAAACAAAAGTGTTTACATTCGGTATTACCCAGGTACACCATTGCCCCTTTACTTGCGAATCCATAATCTGGCCCCTGCCATCTAATTCATCCCATAAAATTTTTATGGTAATTTCTAACTTATTATCCTTCTCCCACCCCCATACATCCTGTTCGTCTTTCACCGTTGTGGTGGTAAGAAGTTGTTGTAAGAACGTTGTTTCATCCATTTCATCTTGACTCACAGGCTGGCCTTTCCAGCACCAGTCCCACACTATCCTGCTCCCTACAACCTTATAATTGTCACTCACCCATGCCTTCATGTTTTTTTTGCCATCCTATAAATATTTGGTGCAACTTGTTTCAATTTTAAATTTGGTTTCCATTCATCCTCCCAAAACATTAGACTCATTACGTTTCCCATATTGCAAGCTAATTTATTTTTTACACTCAGATTATACTCCAAGAAATCCTTTGAAATACTATAAGGGGGCATTTGGTACGATCTTGTATGGGCATTGCCAAACTCTTCTTTGGCTTGAGGACATGCCAACCTGTACACATGGAAGATGCAGCGTTGTTCTTTGACAAAGGTTTGCGTGAGGCGATTGAGGAATTGCTGGTTTGTGGAGGTCCTTTCTTTGGAGACCTCCAGTGGCGACTTGCTTCTTTACCTATTAGGTTTGGGGCTGTATTCGGCTATAGAGGCTTCATCCTACGCTTTTGTGGCCTCGAGGGCCCAATCGTGGGTGCTACAGGACCACATCTTAAGAGACAGTGGCATATGCGGTATGGATTCTGATTATGCTTGTGCTTTGGCTTGTCTTCGTGATACGATTCCAAGCTTTGACTTCAGTGGTTTCACTAATAAGGACACCGCCCCCCCCCCCCTAAAGCCCAACATGCATTGGCGAGTGCTCTTTTTAGTAAAATTGTCCACGAAATCGAAGTGCAGTTTAACTTGACCGTTAGATAAAAAGCCGTTTTTGAGTGTCTCCGAGCACCACATGCACAAGATTTTCTTCTTGCTATACCTATAGATGGGTTAGGCCAGCATATGTCGCCGGTGGAGTACCGTACTATCCTTAAATATCGCCTCATGATTCCTTTATTCCCAGTTGATGAGGTATGCCCAGTTTGTCATAAGGCGTGTTTGGATTCTTTTGGTGAGCATGCAGTTCATTGTAGAGAGCTCCCAGGGTTCAAATACCGACATGATTTGGTTAGAGATGTCCTTTTTGAAATATTCAGGTGCGCTGGTATTTCTGCTAAGAAAGGGGCACCCGTTAATTTCTTAACAGACCCGTTGGAATGGAGATCTACCCTTCGACCAGCCGACATTCTGGTCTTTGGATGGGTAGGAGGAAAACACGCCTGTGTGGATCTAACAGGGGTTTCCCCGCTTGTGGGCTTAAGGATGAGTGCTTTCACAGTGGGTCAGGCTGCTTTAAAGGCTGCTTCGGGTAAAGTGATCAAGCATGGAAAGCGTGTCTTGACAACCAGCACGTGTTTATCCCATTTGCCTTTGATACTTTTGGTTTTCTGGCGCCAGAGGCTGTGGACCTACTTAGTCGAGTTCAAAGGGTCATGCATAGTAATGTTATGACCCCGAGATCTATGGACGTAGTTTTTAAAAGGCTTGGTTTTGCTATTCAAAAAGGGGTAGCGGCGCAGCTTGTTGCCCGTTTACCAACTATCTCGATGTAAATTATTTTGTTATTCTTTAAAATTTTATAAATCTAATCACATACAATTTTAATTAAAAAAATTTGTATAGGAATTAGAATTTGAAGGAATTGGATTTGGAATTTGAATATTCCAATTGGAATTGGAAATTGTTGGAATTGGAATATCAATTCCATTTTTGTTGTGTTTGGTTGTCAAATGAATTGAAATCCAACACCCCGGCACCCACAACCACTAGTTTGGATCGAAACGGTACGGGTCGAAACGGTTCGGGTCGAAGTGGTTCGATTCGAAACGGTACTGGTCGAAACAGTACGGGTCGAAAGGGTTCGCATCGAAACGGTACAGGTCAAAACGGTTCACGTCGAAACGGTTCGATTCGAAATGGTGCGGGTCGAAACGGTACACATCGAAACGGTTCTATTCGAAACGGTACGGGTCAATACCGTTCGCGTCAAGACATTACGAGTCGAAACCATTCGCGTCGAAACGGTATGAGTCGAAATTGTTCGTGTCGAAACGGCACGGGTTGAAACGGTTCGGATCGAAACGGTACGGGTTGAAACGGTGCGGGTCGAAATGGTCAAAGATTCCAATGAATTTACTTTAATTCCTTCACATATATGAAGGATTTTGAATTCCTTTAGTTAAAGGAATTTGAAGGAATTCTTGCCTAATTCCAATTCCATTGTCAACCAAATACATGAAGATTGGAATTGGGATTCCAATTCCATCAAATTCTGTGAACCAAACATCTTAAGAGATAGAATTCTAGTTTCAATTCCCTTAAATTCCATTGAATTCCTACGAACCAAACGCCCCCTGAATGTCTTTCCACACCCCACTGCTAGATTTTGGGATAGCATTATCTCCATACCTTTGCCATTTCCATGAATTGCCTCGATCACTTTCGCCCAGAGTTGTTCCTTATTCATTCGGAACCGCCACCACCATTTCAATAAGAATGCAAGATTTATTTCCCGCAGCCCGCCCACTCCCAAACCCCCTTTCCTTTTTGAAGACACCACCTTTTTCCATGCGATCCAACGTATCTTCTTATTCGTACCTATCCCCCCCCCCCCTCCACAAGAATTTCCTTCTCACCCCTTTTAACGTTTTCAAGACACGCTTCGGCGCTTTGTATAAAGACATATAATATGTTGGGAGATTACAAAGTATCGTTTTCACTAACAATGCTCTACCCGGTGAATGACATGCTTTTTGCCTTCATTGTGTTTTGATATCAATACAAGAAATTTCCAATTTACAGAATCGTATTCATCTCACATATTTCAACATAAATATGATATCATATTCATCTCACATATTTCAACAACAAAATTCAACACCGTTATCAAGTTACAAGATTATCCACAAAAATACGACACCGTTGTCAAATTACAAGTTCCCTACAAAATATGATACGGTTGTCAAATTGGAAGTTCAACCACAAAAGACAATAAACTTAACCTAGACTAGGATGGAGAATTGCCTTGATTACCAAATTGTTTCAATAGCTCGGCAATTTGTCGTTGCATTTCTTCTCTTATTTCTTCTCTCACTTGTTGTTGTGCCTCTTCAACTCGGTTATGTAACATATCCACTTGAGATTGCAAGTTTTGCACCTTCAAAGTTGTTTAAAATACATAATATTAGTAAAAAATAGAGACAGAAACCAAGCCCTGGTAACTAATTTTGCTGGAAAATAGTATGAAATTATACACATTAATTAGTTATTATTTATAATCTCAAGTATTAATAATAATAATAATATTTGTATGCACATTAAGGCCAAAAATATGTCAAATGAAAATAAATATATGCTAGTTTTTTGTCACATATCTAGAGTAGATTAATAATTTGTATCATGTAACGATACTTTTTTTTTGTCCAACATATAAAAATTTAAATGTAATCATATTTTTATTAATTATATTATGAATGTACATGTTATTATCTTTTGAAATACAAAATATAACAAAGTTGTATTAACTAAGGATGATAAGCATCATTTAATAAAGGTACTATATAAATAATTTGCATTATATCACATTCCAAGTTTTCCGACCAATTTCCAAGAAACTTTTTTTTTCTTTTTTTTTCTTTTTTGTCGGAACTTAGTCGGAAGTTTCCTACAAATTTCCGACCATAATTTTTTTGTCGGTAAATTGTCGGAAATTAGCCACAAAAACCAGGTATTAATTTTAGTCGGTAATTTGCCGGAAAATGGTCGGAATTTTCCGACCACATATGTTTTGTCGGAAATTATGGTCAGAATTTTGCAGATTTCTAGTAGTTTCTTCCTTTTCGCCCAAGAATACATCTCATTTAATATCAATGGACCATCAACAATGTTCCTCCCCTTTAAAAATGTTGACTGATTAGGCGATATTAAGCCGTCAATTACCTTAGATAACATGTTTGCAAGTATCTTAGATATTAACTTCTGAATTAAACCAACAAGAGATATCGGCCGAAAATCAATTGATGTCTTCGGGTCAGTAGACTTTGGAATTAATAAGATAAATGATTCTCATGCCTCTAGACATATTCTGTCGTGAACGTAGAACTCTTGCACTACCCCTATCATCAAAAGTAGAGTGTGAGGTAGAGGTTTGGATTTGTTTAATGTTAAAGGGAAAATGTAAGTTTTTAAGGTAGATATCTAGAATGATATGGCGTGCTAAGTTGTTGTCTGATCTAGATTTTGGACTTGTTTTAACGTTGGAGATATAAGTAAAAAATGTAAGATGCATAAACAAATTAATAATTATGTTTAATATTTGCATCACATGTGCTTACTATCACACACGTGTAATTATTTTTATTATCATATATATACACTAGGTTATAACCCCGTGTATTACACGGGTTGAATAAATGAATTTTATATACCAAATAATAAAACATTATCTTTTTAAAAGCCTCATTTATTGCACGGGTTGAAGAAATGTAATTTTATATATTAAATAATAAATTAATTTATATCTATAAGAACCATATGTATTGTACGGGTTGAATAAATGTAATATTGTATACCAAATAATAAAAAAAATATATCTTTAAAACCATTGTATTACACGGGTTGAATAAATGTAATATTGTTTACCAAATAATAAAAAAAGTTATATTTTTAAAAACCCCCGTGTATTATATGGGTTGAATAAATATGATTTTATATACCAAATAATAAAAAAATATTTAAAAAAACTAACAGATTTATATTTACAGATGCGTCTCTGAGAATTCACATACCCTGTTCGAGCTTGAAAAAATGTGCCCTTCCGTTAAGTTTTGTTATTTTAAAAAAAAAATCAAATTAGTATTGGGTTAAATAAACCTAATTCCAAGTGAGCTAAATTCTAAACCATAAATTTTTTTTGTAAATGGGCCTATATTGAAAGTGGTATGTGTTTACTATTTAAAAAAAAATAACATATACGTGTCGGATTTTTTTTTAAATCACATGCCTTTCGAAATCGCGGGACTTGTGCGGAGATCCTCCTCGCACACCATCAAAGCCTCCCATGTATATTTAGATTCTGGAACTAAAATACGTGCTTGACAATAGCCTTCACTTCTTTTCTCATATTTAGTATGTTAAGCTCATTTTTACAATAGCCTTACTCTAATAATAATAATTACTCTAATAATAATAATGTTACGATTATAAGGTTTTTTATTTACAATCTCTTTGTTTAATTAATTGATATCCCAACTATTTTAGAACTTTATATGTGTAACATTTCTTTATCTGTGATAGCCTAATGTCTATAAATTATAGTTCAGTCTTGTAAAAAAAAGGATAATAAAATATCAAAAATATGAATTTGCTTAAATCAGAATTAGAACCAAGTTGAATTGTGAAATCTGAGTTTGGAGACTATAAAAATACACGAATTAAATATAATGAATTTTAACTATGAAAATAAGTCAGACTCGTATACACCTTTTTAAATATTATTGATAATAAAAATTTGTATTAGATTAGATTTTAGATTTGATTAAATATTATTAATAATAAAAATTTGTATTAATTTAGATTAAATATTATTATTAGTATATTATTAATAATTTTAATCAATTAAATGAGAGAATGACAAGTGTTCCAAAACAGGTTTATTTTATTATATAGTATAGATATGTATTTTTATTATCATCAACATATAATATTTCATAATGACTTAACATTTAATCATGTTAAGTTGAAACATTTTACTTACATACAAACCATACCATTTAATCATGTTTAAGTCACTCTTTTTTTTCGATTAACTTGACGCATATCATCAACATGGATTAATTCAGTTTATATTGAAAAAAAAAACTTAAGGGTTGTTTGGCAACTTCTAAATGAGTAAGGGGTTGTTTGGTAGCCTCTGAATGGTCATTAAGATGCTACCTCTTAATGGAACCATTAAGAATTTTACCAATGAGAAGGTAGAAGAATGTGACATGTGATGATTTACCATTCAGAGGTTACCTCTTAACCATTCAGACTTGAGGTTACCTCTTATTCATTCAGAGGTTTTAAACCATTAAGAGGTAGCATCTGAATGGTCATTAAGATGCTACCAAACAGCACCTAAGTGCTGAACTAGCAAGAAGTTTGAACCATTAAGTGTTGAACAGATAAGAGGTCTAAACCATTAAGAGCCAGTATAATGTTTAACTATTTAAAGAAAAATGTCTGACCAATTCAAATAAGAGGTCTTAACCATTCAGACTCAGTATAATACTTAACCATTCAGAGACAAATACTTGAACCATTCAACATATACTCGCGTAAAAAACAGTCTGAACCATTAAGTGTTGAACCAATAAGACAGCTAAACCATTAAAAACCTGTTAAGAGCTAAAACAAACAACCCTTACATGAACAATGTAACCTGTCATGCAAAAAATAATAATAACTGTAAAGGATAAAAACGTAATTACACAAAAGCAAGAGTATTTTGCATTAGACATGTTGCCATATTTTGATAAACGGGCCACAAAAGAAATGCTAATCATTTATGTCGTTATTGAGAAATTATGATAGACAAAATGATTAGTATTAACCATTAAAGATTAACAGCATAATTAATATGACTTTTATAGTAACAACACAATGTTAATAGTTTTCTATACAAACCTCCCTATAAAATACATAAAAGTACAATAATTCATAAATGGTGAATTGTAAAATTATTACCCGAACAAACTTACATTAACCTGTCACAACCCACATTTATTAGACCTCAACAAACTAA
>JARYGA010032882.1:0-51950 GCA_030545235.1 Helianthus tuberosus | reverse complement strand
CCATGCCTTGGCTAGTGTGAACTCACCTTGGTTTGCTCGGCAGATACACAGAAAGGTCAAGTCTAGCTGCTAGCGGTCAACCACGTCCTAACATGGTTACCATACAAGTCAGGTTTTGTTTTCAAGTAGTGCACATAAGTATCACATAAGCTAGCAGATAAGGAACACACACAGATCATAGCATCACACATCATCACGTTCAACAGTTATAACGTATTCAAGATTGGGCTCGCACAAGCTTAGTGGCCTTGTGCGAGTCATCCGTTGGAGCCCAATAATACCCGGCCCAATACCCAGAACCCCAACAAAACTATAAGCATAATCACGGCCCAACTAACATATCTTGTGCGATCCGGATAGCTTGTACGATCCGGGCGGCTTGTGCGATCCGAACTAGCCCAGCCCAACATGAATATCCGGCCCAACATAACAACTTGTGCGATCCAACAGTCTTATGCGATTGGGGGCCAACTTGTGCGACCAAGAGGTCTTGTGCGATTAGTTTAAATGTCCGGATATCATGCAATCAGTTATATACATTCAATGGTTTCCAAATTTGTCCTTTATCAATTAACAAAATCACTGATTCTAACCAATTCCTTAATCGATCAAACAAGGTTTTTAACATAATCCTCTTAAGAACCCTAACGATCAGTAACAGTTATTCAATCCTACCCAATCATGAAATCATTCAATAAGATCCTCGATGTATTTACAAAACATTAACACATAATCATACAATACTCGATTAACATGCTCATCAATCATCAAGTAATATGATCAGTGGTCTAACTCCTTAGATCTATTCATAAATCATTAATAAAATAAACAACCATGGCCGACAAGTGCATATTGATTTCATGTTGCTATTTGACCAAACCACAACCTATTATAATTCTATTGGTCCGCAAAATTGATAAATTACATGCACATATGGAATATTAAAATGGCCGACAATTTATTCTATCATGCCATTGACTTTGAAGTTCCTAGTCTTTCACATGTATTGTCAGTATATACACCCATAGACAAGATCATAATTATCAAGTTCACAAGTCCCAACATAGTCCACCGAATATTGACTTTGATGTAAATTACACTAACATTAATAGTTATCCACATCAAGTAATTTATGGCACAATTAGTTCATGTATCTCACCGATTTATTCATCATCACCAACTCTACTTATTTTGTTTATGTTACACGTATACATCTAGGTTTCATTATCGCATGTTCTCACAGAATCAACATTTAACAAATTAAACAAATAAGAGATAGCACTAACCGATGATGATGAGATATGGTTGCTAACAACGATGGGAGGCTGCCGTCAAGTTGAAAAGAGAGAGAGAGAGTATGAGCTTTAGGGTTTTGTGATTATTTCAAATACTAACTTAATGAGAGGCTTTTCACAAAACTAATTATTTATTCGCTGGATGTGAGCTGAGCCCAAAACTCAGGTTTCGCTTGGGCCGAGGGCTAGCCCAAGATGATTTAAAGAGTGTTGTGTGACTCGGGGGGGGGGGGTGTATTGTGAAATCGGTTATTCATTGTGCAATCCACATATGATACACATATGTACATAACACACTACAAATCTCATAACACTTATCACATAGTAAAACATAACATTTTATTGCAACCAATCACAATAGTTAATCACATAGCACTCACACCGGTTACTTCAAAATGCATGAGAGGTTCAGAAATACGGGTTGTCACATTATCCCCAAGTTGAAAGAAATTTCGTCCCGAATTTTGGTACGTACTCACTGAGGAAGCTAGTTAAGTTGCATGATTTTCCTGGTTTTCCTGGGGTGTCACAGAAAATATAGAATTGTAATATTTTAACACCCCCCCCCCCCCCAATTCAATATTTGAATCAATCAGAAATGTTGAGAAGTTAACAAACCTTTTCATGAAGGCCAGGAGATAGACCCTTGGTAAGGACATCAGCAGCTTGATCTTCCGACTTAACACCAACTGTCCGAATAATTCCTTTAGCAATTTTTTCTCTTAAGAAGAAAAGGTCAATCTCAAAGTGTTTGGTACGCTCATGAAAGATAGGGTTGGCGGCAATGGACATGGCAGTCGTATTATCACAACACAGTGGATAGGAAGCTTAGAATCAATCTTTAATTCCCTTAAAAGGTTTGAGATCCAAATAATCTCACATGTAGCAGCACACATGGACCGGTATTCTGCTTCAGCAGAAGACCTTGAGATGGTGGACTGCTTTTTACTCTTCCATGAAACAAGATTATTCCCTAAGAACACACAAAAACCAGTAACAGGTTTTCGAGAACTTAGGCATTTAGCCCAGTCCGAATCAGAAAAAGGCTTTTATATTTAAAGAATCTCCTTTTTCAAACAGAATTCCTTTTCCAGGAGCACCCTTTAAATACCTTAAAAGCCGTAAAGCAATTTTGAAATGAGCTTGTAAAGGAGAATGCATAAATTGGCTAAGATAATGCACATAGTAAGCTATGTCTGGTCTAGTATGTGAGAGATAGATCAATTTACCTACAAGTTTTTGATAGACTGTTATATTGGTTAAGGGTTGATTATCCTTCTCACAAAGATGAGATAAAATGTGATTTGCCTCGATTGGACAACTGACTGGTTTACAACCAGTCATTCCGAATTCAGCAAGCAAATCTAAGCAGTATTTTCTTTGGGTTAATCATAAGCTAGTTGAGTTTCTTATAACTTCAATACCAAGAAAATATTGCAATTTTCCCAAATCTTTTATAAAAAACTTTGATTTGAGTAACTGTTTGACGTCATCAACTTGGTTTGAACAATTACCAGTTATAATAATATCATCCACATAGACAAGAAGGACAATAAAAACAGTGTCTTTTGTCATAACAAACATGGAGTGATCACACTTACTCTGTTCGAAACCAAGATCGACAAGAACAGACACAAGTTTCTCATTCCACATCCTAGGTGCTTGTTTTAATCCATACAAGGATTTTTTTAATTTACAAACTTTAGACTCGGAAGAAGGATTATAGCCATCAGGTAAGCACATATAAATTTCTTCATTAAGGTCACCATATAGAAATGCATTGTTAATATCAAGCTGATATATTTCCCAATTAAAGTGGACAACCATAGATAACACACTCCTAACTGTAACCATTTTAACAACATGGGAAACCGTATCAAAGAAGTCAATGCCTTCTTTTTTACTAAACCCTTTAACAACGAGCCTAGCCTTATACCTCTCTATTTCACCGTTTGATTTATATTTAATCTTATAAACCCACTTACACCCAATAGTTTTTCTATTAGGTGGTAGGTCTACAATCTCCCAAGTTTTATTTCTGAGTAAAGCTTCAAGTTCAGAATTCATAGCATCAACCCAATTAGCATCATTTTTAGCTTCAAAATAATTTTCAGGTTCACAACTTTTATTTAACACAGAAGCAAAGCAAAAACTTTTAGGAGGTAAATTAGCGTAATTTAAGACCTTTTCAAGACCATATTTGACTTTCCTATCTACTATAAAGTCATCAAATTTAGAGGGAAAATTACTGTTTCGGGAGGATCTCCTTAAAACCGTGTTAATTTGTTCACCAATATCTCCCTCAGAATTATTATTGTCTTCTTGTTCAGTGTCATGCTCAGCCCTGTCCGAATTTGATTCCATATTGCTTGGTTGCTGATTTTCAGCCATGCCTAAAGCAATTTCTGAATCGTTTTCAGACTGCTCAGACCCATGACCTGTTGAAGTATTTGTATGTGTATTCTCATCATCGGGAGTTGGGTCAAATTGGGGTCTTTGAGTGAAGTTTAAATCAGATAAGTCAAAAAAGTTAAGGGTGTTAACTTCAGTAGGAGTATCAGGATCTAAAAATGTTTTCGTTTCCTTAAAAGGGAACACGGTTTCATAAAACCTAACATCCCTAGAGAAGAACATCATTTTTTGATCTAAACTCCAAAGTTTGTACCCCTTTTTTTCATTTGAATATCCAACTAAAACACATTTTTCTGCATGTGTGGTAAAGTTATCAGAGTTGTTTAACACAGTGCTGAAACAAAGACACCTTATAACCCTAAGTTGACCTAGAACAGGAGAAAACCAAACACAAGTTCATATGGAGACTTTCCACTCAAAACAGATGAAGGTGTCCTGTTAATTAAATAAGAGGCAGTTAGAATACACTCGGGCCAAAATTTAATGGGAAAACCACCTTGAAAGAGTAAAGTCCTAGCTACATTCAACAAATGTCTATGCTTTCTCTCAACTACCCCATTTTGTTGTGGTGTATGAACACATGAAGTCTGATGTAAAATCCCATTTTCATAACAAAAATTACTCATTTGTTTGTTTGTAAATTCAGTACCATTGTCACTCCTAAAGATCTTGACTGATTTACTAAACTGTGTTTTAAGGAAATTATAGAAACCTTTAATATTGTAAAACACTTCATCTTTTGATTTCATGAGATACACCCACACAGCTCTAGAGTAGTCATCAACCACAGTTAGAAAATATCGAAACCCATCCCTACTTTAGACTCTATATGGACCCCACACATCAAGATGAATAGGATCTCCTAAAGCTTCAGATTTATGATCACTTAAAGGGAAAGGTTCCCGATGCTGTTTAGCTCTATGACACGTTTCACAAGGATTCAATTTGGCACCAGTTTTAATGTTTAGATTATTTTTAAGAACATGCAAAACAGGTTCAGGAGGGTGACCTAACCTAGTGTGTCAAAGATTAATATCACAACTAGAGTTACCAACCTTATTTGAAACAGAAGAACTACCACAGAAGTATAGACCATCAAACTGACTACCAGTCACCTGGACTTTCTTTGTTTGAGAATCCCGAATATAGCAAGTTTGTTCATCAAAAGAGACAATAAGCTTACAATCTCTAGCAAGTTTATGAACAGAAATTAAATTCACACAATAATTAGGCACGGCAAACACATCATATAGAATGACCTTATCACTTAATTTAATATCACCAATTTTAGTTACCAGGGCACTAGTGCCATTGGGATGTTTAACTTTGATATTGAACTCAGTTACTTCCTTTTGATTAATTAGACATTCATCCGTCATTACCATGTGTTGATTAGCACCAGAATCAACTATCCATCCTACCTTTTTTCCATTATTGATAAAATTTGAAAAACAGAAAACAGGTTTAAAATCACAAATAGGTTTAGAAGACAGATTCACAAAACTATTAAGGCAAACAGGATTAGCACACATACCAGCAAATCCACTATTCTGAGGGTCACCCTTAGGTTTATCATTCAAGAGACTAAGCAACTGAGCTATCTGATCATTGGACAAAGAACTCATAGCAGGAGTTGTATCAGTTGTATCAGCAGTAACATTATTACTAACCTTGTTACCCTTGTTCCCACCAGGTTTGTCTTTATCCAAGAAGGTTAACCAACAAGTTCAAAACACTTCTCAATGGTGTGTCCAGTCTTATTACAATGAGAACATTTGAGATTAGGATTAGGAGTTCTGTTATTTCTTTTCCTTGAATCAATAGTTTGACCAGTTTTAACATAAAAACCAACAAGGTTATTAGGAGTTTTATCAAAAATATTCTTAGAGTGATGGTGAGATTCTTCTCTAGAGATGACTGAAAAAGCATCCTTCACAGAAGGAAGAGTTTCTCCGTTTAATAAATTTGTTCTCACAGACTGGTAGGAACAATCAAGACCCATTAAGAACTGCATAAGCTTAATAAGATGATTAAAGTCATTAAATTGGTTGGATGCATCACAAGTGTCACACCCCGAAATTATCAGAGCTGGCGTGACTGGACTGGTATCGTCATTGCACAGCGGAAGCATATAAGCAAAGTCTTTTAGAATTGAACGCCCACTAAGTACTCGAGTCTCCAATGGTTCTCATATTCCAACCGTGCCTTGTCTTAGAAATGCAACCTGAGAAAGAACATGCGAGAAAAATCAACATAATGTTGAGCGAGTTCATAGTTTGTTTGTAAAAGATTTGAAATAAATCTTTTGAGTTGTGAAAGGTTTGAGATAAATCCTTTGAGTTGTGAAAGATTTGGAATAAATCTTTGGAATAACCGGTTTTTGAAGTAGTATTGAGAAAAATGGATTAAAAAAAAAACCATTTTCTTGCAAAGTTATATGGAAACGTTGTGTTTGTAACACGTTATGTTCATAAAACCATGTTTTTGTAATGTTCGTATAATCATCAATGTCCACCCTGACTTTGACCCGCATAATCCTATGCCTTAAATTTTGTATAAAACATGGTATTTAATTTGTATGAACAAGTATGTTTCGTAAGTATGTATAAACCTTTCATGTATGAATAAAAGTCCCTGGTATGCAGCAATTAAGGAAAAACCTGATCACTATTGGGTTGCAAAACCAATAGTATGTGTGAAATGGTGCAGGAAGACTCAAACCTAGCAAATTTGTCTCCGGTATGAAGACATAGTCACCACTATGGGCCGCCCCGGCCTCATGGGTGTGGGCTCGCTACACCCAAATAGATCTATCACTCATGTCCCGTGGTCCTACAGTGAGGATTAATGGCCTTAAGCGTTGTACCCACCACTCACATGATCGCGTAGTAAAAACCCTCCTTAAGCTAACCATACCATAATAAATGTCTGTAAATGTCTGTATAAGTCTGTAAATGTCTGTAAATGTTTGTAATAATTGTAACATGTATTTTACCCCAGCCTCTAAGGCTGAAACTCCCCAGCCTCTAAGGCTAACTTCCCCTAGTCTAAGAATCAATCACTTTTCGATAATACGCATTTGTTTTGTAAGGACCGGTATGTTTAGTATAAACCTTTCGTACATCATTTGAGTTCCTCGAAATCCATTCGTAATATGATTTAGAAATATGAGTTTTCATTTATTCGAAAACTTTATATGTTTCTGAAAACGTGCATGTCTTTCCACCCCGAAAGCATTTATAAAAATGCAAAACCGTGAAAAGTGGGGTTATGAACTCACCTGAATTTCCATGTGCAAAGCTAGCTAATTACGACTTCGTGATGTAGTTTCCAAAGTGAGACTCACTAGCGTGCATTCTACAATATTCCTAACACGGAATATCTAATAAGTTTCTAAATAAAAGCGGTAACTAGTCTACGTGTCACCGAGCTCTACCGAATCGTTAATCGAACGATTCAACGGTAAGTTGTCAACTTGGAAGAAGCGAAGAAGTTATGCTTGCGTAATTCGTTTATTCGTCGGTATTTAAGAAGTCTCGAAAAGACTTAGTTCTCGTGAGGTTTAAAGTATATAAATATTTATATAAAAGTATATAAATATATCGATATAATCGCGTTAGTTGTCTCGAGAAATCGTACGTGTATAAAAGAATACTTCTATGAAGATATCATATAACAAACTCGCATCATATATCGCGTTTCGTATGAAAGTAATATATAATAACTTGTATTATATATATCACATCTTGTGAATATTTGCCAAAAATATACGTATATGCCGTTTAGGCGTATAAAATAAATATGAAGAGTTATATTTACCTTATAGAGGAATCGTCGAGTTGTTATGTTTGAAAATAAATATATAACCCATATTTATTTTTGTAAAAGAATTCGTGTGGTATAAATATAAAAACTATATTTATTTCTATAAAACGAATTCGTCGAATTTCCGAAGTTCAAAATGACTATGTTTGTCGTTGTAAATATTTTCCGAATCGTTGTTTTCGTAGGTTGCAAGTCGTTGTCGAAGGAAACTTTATATTTGTATCTCGTAAAAGTTGCTTATAACAATAGTTGTCGTTTTACAAGAAAAGCATGTTTTTATAATAAAACTTGTTTTATTTTGCGAGTTTTCTCGAAAAACGGGCAGAGTTTCCTCTGTTTTTGGACGCCCCGGACAACCAATGTTGTCGTTATATCATCAAAATTCAACAATATTCCATCAACTCACGCAAAATATATGATAGCTTTTAATCAATTACGCCCAAAATAAGATGTAAATAGTCGTTAATGGTATCGGTCGAGCTCGTTCACGTTATGAGTTATAAGTATATAAAACAACGAAATCAATTCTTGTTGTTAATATTTTACCAAGTCTTCATGCTGAAATGTCGAGCCGCCTGACCGCGTTTGCCGGGTCAACTGAGTTGACCAGGTTTGACCGAGTTGACTCGGTTTGACCGAGTCAACTGAACCTAGTTGTTGGACCGAACCGAGCCGTCTGACCGAAGATGTTGACCGCGGTTGACCTGTTTTGACTTGCTGAGTTGACCGAGTCGACTCGCTGAGTTGACCGAGTCAACCCGTACCGTTTCAGAAGTTGACTAAACCGCCCGAACCGAACCCGATTGGAGCCGAGACCCGCAACTTGAACCCGCTGACTTGTTGACTGAGCCGCACGGAGACACCCGAGCAGAGATTGGAACCTGTTGAACCAAGAGGTTTGAACCGAAAACAAAACCTGAACCGACTAACTTGAATCCGAAACTGAATCGACAAGACCGAGCCACTTACCGGAGTCGCGAATAACCACCAACACCTTCACATCACCGGTGAAACCCACCGGATAAAGTCGAGGACCGCCGGTTAAACGAGCCGACCGCCGGTCCGAGACTTCCGCCCGCGGTTCCTTCTCTTCTCAGCCTCTCTCTCCTCTTCGACTCTTCTCTCTCTCCGTCTCGTCTCTCTCTCTCTCTCCTCTGTGTTAAGCCGCCGCACACCACCACCGGTTGGTGGTGGCCGGCCCCTTATTCTTCATCGTTGCTACATCAGTGACGAGGAGGGGGGGGGGGGGGGGTTGTTGCAGGTGGGTGTCTCGCCGGTGAAGACGAACGAACGGAGGGGACCACCGGCCGCCGTCGCCGGCCTGGTGCTGTCGCCGGTCGGTTCATCGAGTGGGAGAGAGGGTGAGGTCGAGTGGTGTGTTGTCTGTGAAGATGATCGAGAGAGTGAGTGGAGATCCTGCCCTTTATTTGATGTAGGTTTTTGAGAGAGAGAGATATAGGGAAAATTTAGGAGGGTCTTGTGTGGGTATGTATATAATCGAGAGGAGAGAGACACAGACTTGATGTCTGTGCAAGATTTAAATGCCTTGTTTGTGATGAGTTTGTCAGACAAGGGTTTGAGAGGGATGGGGGGCATTTGACTAACAATTAAAGGTGCAATTAATGTTGATAGATGTGGGTGTCTCGAGACAAACAAGTGGGGATTTAATATGATTTGTAAAGATTTGTAGGCATTATGTAAGATCTTATAGGATGTTATAGAGATCTTGCATTTTACGTGCAGGTTTAGGCTTGTAGGTTTTGGGCTTGGGCTCAGGGCCCACAAGCCCGATCCCATGTGTAAGTGGCCCGTAATTCCTACGAGACCCGTTGTCAAATCCTGAACTCCGTTTTAACGTCAAAAATTAAAATACACAAAAATACGGTCGGTAGTCGTTGTTTGCGCCCTGTTCGTCGGTCACGGTAATAATCGCGAAAAATTGTATCGTTGCCGTCTTTAATCCGTTTTCTAATCCGGTTTCGGCTGTAGTTGCTAAAATTTTATTACGAAGCTAATATATATCGTAAAAATTTAATATTTGTCGGCGTTGTCAGTATCCTGTTCGGTTTCAATTCGTTGCCGTTTAACGTTTCACAGGTTTCTCTGTAAACCACCGTTCGCGCATTGTAAAGTCGGATAAACGTTCCCAGGCACTCCAAAGGCCTAATTAAGTTAATTCGCGCTGTAAACACTATTTATTATCGCGTTAATTACTTGTTAATAACGTAATTAAGAGCCGTAAATCACGGGTTGTCACATTCTCCCCTTGTTACAGAAATTTCGTCCTCGAAATTTAGACTATGTTATCTCCCCAGAATTGTGTTGTTCGCAGGTAAGTCCGAATAATAACAAAGTGAATGACCGCGTAATCGAAACAAGACTTATCCGAATCATGTGAATTCAAGGACATTCCTTCACAATAGGAATCCCAACGGTTTAAAAAAATGTGTCTCGGTAGTTGATGTCAAAAGGAAACGAGACGTATAAGTACAGTCACTAATGTGAATAAGTTAACAGGGATTCAACAATGAACAGGAACTTCGACCAATCGAACTCCATATGAACGTTCACAATAAGTAAATGAATTCTAGAAGCAATAACATCCACTGGATGAATTTAGAATCAACAATCTCAAATGTAATAATTTGCATGAAACGTTCGATCGTGATCAGCGCAAGCTGCAAGTCATACCGACGCCACAAGGTGTCGCAACGAATGAAACAATTTAATAATAGGGGTGATCGAACAAGTATCACCTGTGTTTTGCATAACACGCTCAATCCTAATTAGCCCAAGCTACAAGTTTGTACTGACACTACAAGGCTCGTAGTGATTTAAATAATTCAATAATAGCGGTGATCAAGCAAATCCACCGTGTTTGAAGTCAAATGGAAGCGTAACAAAGTGAATCCGAAAGTTTGTTTCAAATGACATCATAGAATTTTCAATTGAAATTTGAACATCAAAGAAATAATGTTTTCGATCGAAGGTGAAGAAGCAATGAATGTCGCAAAGCATTCGATCGATATTGAAAGAACTGTTATGAGGTACACCGGAATATGAAATGAATTTGTGTACCATTGTCTTAACACACAATTGTGTTAAGACTGTTGTAATGTGATAATTCAAAGCGGATTTAATCTGAATCAATAAATGAATAATTAAATCCGTGCATAAGGTACGTAAACGAGTTTAGCGCAAGGTTCAAATAAGTGAAAACACCACCACAAGGTGTCGAAATCAACAATTTAATGGAGTCGAATACCAAACAAGTTTACCACGACTCGGAACGAATGGAGTGTTCGTTAAAAATTGATTTGAATATGATGCTCCCAATACATCATATGGTGTCTCGAATCGAATAAGTGTAATGAGCAAGTTCAAACAATTGAACTTGGTTTTAGCGCAATCCGACAATAGATATATGTGTCGATAAGAAGACTTTCGGCATGGTCACAACGAAAAAAAAACCATGTATGTAACTCGTAAAGAAATGATCGTGACATAATGACCATTAAAAGGAGTAGGGATGTGAAGATCTTCTCACTAGATGCAAAAGTGGAGTTCCGATAAAAGAAATTTGAGGACTTTACCTGGGGTTGCATGTGATGTCCGATTGTTAGGTGACATTACCATGGAATGTCGAACATAGCGTATTCGTCATTAATTAGGTAGGGGGGGGGGAATGCGGAGACATTCGTCTTCTCCCTGGCGTGATTCGTGTCGTTGCAGGATCGTGTGACAAGTTGTCGTTTTCTGATCGTTAGTTCCCCTGCTGACAGGAATCGAGCGTCGTCGTTAAATTGTGTCATCGTTCCTTCTCAAAGGCCTCGCCTCAATAAGCGTGCGTGTCGTACTTCAACCTCCGTTGACGTATAGCTTAAGTTTCACGTATACCTGTGCACTAGCGTTGTGTGCCGCGTAGAAGGTGATGTACTTCGACATCCGTTGACGTAAAGTTCGAGTTTCATGTATTCTCGTGCACTAACGTTTCGTTATGCGTAGGCTGCCTGCTCGGGGAGTTAAAATATTATAGGCAATATAGCGTGTGCCCGAGTTAATATTCGTGGTTCCTACGCGATGACCTTTAATAAACACACACATGCACAAATAACCAATAAGCAATCAAATAGTCCTCCTAGTCCCACTAGCCTCCCAGCCTCCCAGACTGACTCCCTAGTCCCACTAGACAATGTTTCCCAGCCTCCCAGACTGACTCCCTAGTCCCACTAGACTATGTTCCCAGCCTCCCAGACTGACTCCCTAGTTCCACTAGACTATCCTCCCAGCCTCTCAGACTGAATCTCCTAGTCCCACTAGACTATCCTCCCAGCCTCTCAGACTGAATCTCTGTTTCGAAGGTCTTAAATGCATGTTCCCTAAACTCTCAGATTGTTGTGTACTGTATGTAATTGTTTTGTGTACCGTGTATAAAACATCACAATAGCGTATGTTTGAAAACAAAATTTTGACTGTTTGCTTTTCGGCAACGGTTGGAGACCATATTCGAGTACTAGGCGTTCTGTATGTATTCAACGTCTTAATAGACTAAGTCCCAGAGAAAAGTGAGGTTAGAGCCTAGGTATCACAACAGAAACCTAATTCGCTGTAACCTATAGCTCTGATACCAATCTGTCACACCCCGAAATTATCAGAGCTGGCGTGACTGGACTGGTATCGTCATTGCACAACGGAAGCATATAAGCAAAGTCTTTTAGAATTGAACGCCCACTAAGTACTCGAGTCTCCAATGGTTCTCATATTCCAACCGTGCCTTGTCTTAGAAATGCAACCTGAGAAAGAACATGCGAGAAAAATCAACATAATGTTGAGCGAGTTCATAGTTTGTTTGTAAAAGATTTGAAATAAATCTTTTGAGTTGTGAAAGGTTTGAGATAAATCCTTTGAGTTGTGAAAGATTTGGAATAAATCTTTGGAATAACCGGTTTTTGAAGTAGTATTGAGAAAAATGGATTTAAAAAAAAACCATTTTCTTGCAAAGTTATATGGAAACGTTGTGTTTGTAACACGTTATGTTCATAAAACCATGTTTTTGTAATGTTCGTATAATCATCAATGCCCACCCTGACTTTGACCCGCATAATCCTATGCCTTAAATTTTGTATAAAACATGGTATTTAATTTGTATGAACAAGTATGTTTCGTAAGTATGTATAAACCTTTCATGTATGAATAAAAGTCCCTGGTATGCAGCAATTAAGGAAAAACCTGATCACTATTGGGTTGCAAAACCAATAGTATGTGTGAAATGGTGCAGGAAGACTCAAACCTAGCAAATTTGTCTCCGGTATGAAGACATAGTCACCACTATGGGCCGCCCCGGCCTCATGGGTGTGGGCTCGCTACACCCAAATAGATCTATCACTCATGTCCCGTGGTCCTACAGTGAGGATTAATGGCCTTAAGCGTTGTACCCACCACTCACATGATCGCGTAGTAAAAACCCTCCTTAAGCTAACCATACCATAATAAATGTCTGTAAATGTCTGTATAAGTCTGTAAATGTCTGTAAATGTCTGTAATAATTGTAACATGTATTTTACCCCAGCCTCTAAGGCTGAAACTCCCCAGCCTCTAAGGCTAACTTCCCCTAGTCTAAGAATCAATCACTTTTGATAATACGCATTTGTTTTGTAAGGACCGGTATGTTTAGTATAAACCTTTCGTACATCATTTGAGTTCCTCGAAATCCATTCGTAATATGATTTAGAAATATGAGTTTTCATTTATTCGAAAACTTTGTATGTTTCTGAAAACGTGCATGTCTTTCCACCCCGAAAGCATTTATAAAAATGCAAAACCGTGAAAAGTGGGGTTATGAACTCACCTGAATTTCCATGTGCAAAGCTAGCTAATTACGACTTCGTGATGTCGTTTCCAAAGTGAGACTCACTAGCGTGCATTCTACAATATTCCTAACACGGAATATCTAATAAGTTTCTAAATAAAAGCGGTAACTAGTCTACGTGTCACCGAGCTCTACCGAATCGTTAATCGAACGATTCAACGGTAAGTTGTCAACTTGGAAGAAGCGAAGAAGTTATGCTTGCGTAATTCGTTTATTCGTCGGTATTTAAGAAGTCTCGAAAAGACTTAGTTCTCGTGAGGTTTAAAGTATATAAATATTTATATAAAAGTATATAAATATATCGATATAATCGCGTTAGTTGTCTCGAGAAATCGTACGTGTATAAAAGAATACTTCTATGAAGATATCATATAACAAACTCGCATCATATATCGCGTTTCGTATGAAAGTAATATATAATAACTTGTATTATATATATCACATCTTGTGAATATTTGCCAAAAATATACGTATATGCCGTTTAGGCGTATAAAATAAATATGAAGAGTTATATTTACCTTATAGAGGAATCGTCGAGTTGTTATGTTTGAAAATAAATATATAACCCATATTTATTTTTGTAAAAGAATTCGTGTGGTATAAATATAAAAACTATATTTATTTCTATAAAACGAATTCGTCGAATTTCCGAAGTTCAAAATGACTATGTTTGTCGTTGTAAATATTTTCCGAATCGTTGTTTTCGTAGGTTGCAAGTCGTTGTCGAAGGAAACTTTATATTTGTATCTCGTAAAAGTTGCTTATAACAATAGTTGTCGTTTTACAAGAAAAGCATGTTTTTATAATAAAACTTGTTTTATTTTGCGAGTTTTCTCGAAAAACGGGCAGAGTTTCCTCTGTTTTTGGACGCCCCGGACAACCAATGTTGTCGTTATATCATCAAAATTCAACAATATTCCATCAACTCACGCAAAATATATGATAGCTTTTAATCAATTACGCCCAAAATAAGATGTAAATAGTCGTTAATGGTATCGGTCGAGCTCGTTCACGTTATGAGTTATAAGTATATAAAACAACGAAATCAATTCTTGTTGTTAATATTTTACCAAGTCTTCATGCTGAAATGTCGAGCCGCCTGACCGCGTTTGCCGGGTCAACTGAGTTGACCAGGTTTGACCGAGTTGACTCGGTTTGACCGAGTCAACTGAACCTAGTTGTTGGACCGAACCGAGCTGTCTGACCGAAGATGTTGACCGCGGTTGACCTGTTTTGACTTGCTGAGTTGACCGAGTCGACTCGCTGAGTTGACCGAGTCAACCCGTACCGTTTCAGAAGTTGACTAAACCGCCCGAACCGAACCCGATTGGAGCCGAGACCCGCAACTTGAACCCGCTGACTTGTTGACTGAGCCACACGGAGACACCCGAGCAGAGATTGGAACCTGTTGAACCAAGAGGTTTGAACCGAAAACAAAACCTGAACCGACTAACTTGAATCCGAAACTGAATCGACAAGACCGAGCCACTTACCGGAGTCGCGAATAACCACCAACACCTTCACATCACCGGTGAAACCCACCGGATAAAGTCGAGGACCGCCGGTTAAACGAGCCGACCGCCGGTCCGAGACTTCCGCTCGCGGTTCCTTCTCTTCTCAGCCTCTCTCTCCTCTTCGACTCTTCTCTCTCTCCGTCTCGTCTCTCTCTCTCTCTCCTCTGTGTTAAGCCGCCGCACACCACCACCGGTTGGTGGTGGCCGGCCCCTTATTCTTCATCGTTGCTACATCAGTGACGAGGAGGGGGGGTTGTTGCAGGTGGGTGTCTCGCCGGTGAAGACGAACGAACGGAGGGGACCACCGGCCGCCGTCGCCGGCCTGTTGCTGTCGCCGGTCGGTTCATCGAGTGGGAGAGAGGGTGAGGTCGAGTGGTGTGTTGTCTGTGAAGATGATCGAGAGAGTGAGTGGAGATCCTGCCCTTTATTTGATGTAGGTTTTTGAGAGAGAGATATAGGGAAAATTTAGGAGGGTCTTGTGTGGGTATGTATATAATCGAGAGGAGAGAGACACAGACTTGATGTCTGTGCAAGATTTAAATGCCTTGTTTGTGATGAGTTTGTCAGACAAGGGTTTGAGAGGGATGGGGGGCATTTGACTAACAATTAAAGGTGCAATTAATGTTGATAGATGTGGGTGTCTCGAGACAAACAAGTGGGGATTTAATATGATTTGTAAAGATTTGTAGGCATTATGTAAGATCTTATAGGATGTTATAGAGATCTTGCATTTTACGTGCAGGTTTAGGCTTGTAGGTTTTGGGCTTGGGCTCAGGGCCCACAAGCCCGATCCCATGTGTAAGTGGCCCGTAATTCCTACGAGACCCGTTGTCAAATCCTGAACTCCGTTTTAACGTCAAAAATTAAAATACACAAAAATACGGTCGGTAGTCGTTGTTTGCGCCCTGTTCGTCGGTCACGGTAATAATCGCGAAAAATTGTATCGTTGCCGTCTTTAATCCGTTTTCTAATCCGGTTTCGGCTGTAGTTGCTAAAATTTTATTACGAAGCTAATATATATCGTAAAAATTTAATATTTGTCGGCGTTGTCAGTATCCTGTTCGGTTTCAATTCGTTGCCGTTTAACGTTTCACAGGTTTCTCTGTAAACCACCGTTCGCGCATTGTAAAGTCGGATAAACGTTCCCAGGCACTCCAAAGGCCTAATTAAGTTAATTCGCGCTGTAAACACTATTTATTATCGCGTTAATTACTTGTTAATAACGTAATTAAGAGCCGTAAATCACGGGTTGTCACATTCTCCCCTTGTTACAGAAATTTCGTCCTCGAAATTTAGACTATGTTATCTCCCCAGAATTGTGTTGTTCGCAGGTAAGTCCGAATAATAACAAAGTGAATGACCGCGTAATCGAAACAAGACTTATCCGAATCATGTGAATTCAAGGACATTCCTTCACAATAGGAATCCCAACGGTTTAAAAAAATGTGTCTCGGTAGTTGATGTCAAAAGGAAACGAGACGTATAAGTACAGTCACTAATGTGACTAAGTTAACAGGGATTCAACAATGAACAGGAACTTCGACCAATCGAACTCCATATGAACGTTCACAATAAGTAAATGAATTCTAGAAGCAATAACATCCACTGGATGAATTTAGAATCAACAATCTCAAATGTAATAATTTGCATGAAACGTTCGATCGTGATCAGCGCAAGCTGCAAGTCATACCGACGCCACAAGGTGTCGCAACGAATGAAACAATTTAATAATAGGGGTGATCGAACAAGTATCACCTGTGTTTTGCATAACACGCTCAATCCTAATTAGCCCAAGCTACAAGTTTGTACTGACACCACAAGGCTCGTAGTGATTTAAATAATTCAATAATAGCGGTGATCAAGCAAAACCACCGTGTTTGAAGTCAAATGGAAGCGTAACAAAGTGAATCCGAAAGTTTGTTTCAAATGACATCATAGAATTTTCAATTGAAATTTGAACATCAAAGAAATAATGTTTTCGATCGAAGGTGAAGAAGCAATGAATGTCGCAAAGCATTCGATCGATATTGAAAGAACTGTTATGAGGTACACCGGAATATGAAATGAATTTGTGTACCATTGTCTTAACACACAATTGTGTTAAGACTGTTGTAATGTGATAATTCAAAGCGGATTTAATCTGAATCAATAAATGAATAATTAAATCCGTGCATAAGGTACGTAAACGAGTTTAGCGCAAGGTTCAAATAAGTGAAAACACCACCACAAGGTGTCGAAATCAACAATTTAATGGAGTCGAATACCAAACAAGTTTACCACGACTCGGAACGAATGGAGTGTTCGTTAAAAATTGATTTGAATATGATGCTCCCAATACATCATATGGTGTCTCGAATCGAATAAGTGTAATGAGCAAGTTCAAACAATTGAACTTGGTTTTAGCGCAATCCGACAATAGATATATGTGTCGATAAGAAGACTTTCGGCATGGTCACAACGAAAAAAAAACCATGTATGTAACTCGTAAAGAAATGATCGTGACATAATGACCATTAAAAGGAGTAGGGATGTGAAGATCTTCTCACTAGATGCAAAAGTGGAGTTCCGATAAAAGAAATTTGAGGACTTTACCTGGGGTTGCATGTGATGTCCGATTGTTAGGTGACATTACCATGGAATGTCGAACATAGCGTATTCGTCATTAATTAGGTAGGGGGGGGGGGGGGAAATGCGGAGACATTCGTCTTCTCCCTGGCGTGATTCGTGTCGTTGCAGGATCGTGTGACAAGTTGTCGTTTTCTGATCGTTAGTTCCCCTGCTGACAGGAATCGAGCGTCGTCGTTAAATTGTGTCATCGTTCCTTCTCAAAGGCCTCGCCTCAATAAGCGTGCGTGTCGTACTTCAACCTCCGTTGACGTATAGCTTAAGTTTCACGTATACCTGTGCACTAGCGTTGTGTGCCGCGTAGAAGGTGATGTACTTCGACATCCGTTGACGTAAAGTTCGAGTTTCATGTATTCTCGTGCACTAACGTTTCGTTATGCGTAGGCTGCCTGCTCGGGGAGTTAAAATATTATAGGCAATATAGCGTGTGCCCGAGTTAATATTCGTGGTTCCTACGCGATGACCTTTAATAAACACACACATGCATAAATAACCAATAAGCAATCAAATAGTCCTCCTAGTCCCACTAGCCTCCCAGCCTCCCAGACTGACTCCCTAGTCCCACTAGACAATGTTCCCAGCCTCCCAGACTGACTCCCTAGTCCCACTAGACTATGTTCCCAGCCTCCCAGACTGACTCCCTAGTTCCACTAGACTATCCTCCCAGCCTCTCAGACTGAATCTCCTAGTCCCACTAGACTATCCTCCCAGCCTCTCAGACTGAATCTCTGTTTCGAAGGTCTTAAATGCATGTTCCCTAAACTCTCAGATTGTTGTGTACTGTATGTAATTGTTTTGTGTACCGTGTATAAAACATCACAATAGCGTATGTTTGAAAACAAAATTTTGACTGTTTGCTTTTCGGCAACGGTTGGAGACCATATTCGAGTACTAGGCGTTTTGTATGTATTCAACGTCTTAATAGACTAAGTCCCAGAGAAAAGTGAGGTTAGAGCCTAGGTATCACAACAGAAACCTAATTCGCTGTAACCTATAGCTCTGATACCAATCTGTCACACCCCGAAATTATCAGAGCTGGCGTGACTGGACTGGTATCGTCATTGCACAGCGGAAGCATATAAGCAAAGTCTTTTAGAATTGAACGCCCACTAAGTACTCGAGTCTCCAATGGTTCTCATATTCCAACCGTGCCTTGTCTTAGAAATGCAACCTGAGAAAGAACATGCGAGAAAAATCAACATAATGTTGAGCGAGTTCATAGTTTGTTTGTAAAAGATTTGAAATAAATCTTTTGAGTTGTGAAAGGTTTGAGATAAATCCTTTGAGTTGTGAAAGATTTGGAATAAATCTTTGGAATAACCGGTTTTTGAAGTAGTATTGAGAAAAATGGATTTAAAAAAAAACCATTTTCTTGCAAAGTTATATGGAAACATTGTGTTTGTAACACGTTATGTTCATAAAACCATGTTTTTGTAATGTTCGTATAATCATCAATGCCCACCCTGACTTTGACCCGCATAATCCTATGCCTTAAATTTTGTATAAAACATGGTATTTAATTTGTATGAACAAGTATGTTTCGTAAGTATGTATAAACCTTTCATGTATGAATAAAAGTCCCTGGTATGCAGCAATTAAGGAAAAACCTGATCACTATTGGGTTGCAAAACCAATAGTATGTGTGAAATGGTGCAGGAAGACTCAAACCTAGCAAATTTGTCTCCGGTATGAAGACATAGTCACCACTATGGGCCGCCCCGGCCTCATGGGTGTGGGCTCGCTACACCCAAATAGATCTATCACTCATGTCCCGTGGTCCTACAGTGAGGATTAATGGCCTTAAGCGTTGTACCCACCACTCACATGATCGCGTAGTAAAAACCCTCCTTAAGCTAACCATACCATAATAAATGTCTGTAAATGTCTGTATAAGTCTGTAAATGTCTGTAAATGTCTGTAATAATTGTAACATGTATTTTACCCCAGCCTCTAAGGCTGAAACTCCCCAGCCTCTAAGGCTAACTTCCCCTAGTCTAAGAATCAATCACTTTTGATAATACGCATTTGTTTTGTAAGGACCGGTATGTTTAGTATAAACCTTTCGTACATCATTTGAGTTCCTCGAAATCCATTCGTAATATGATTTAGAAATATGAGTTTTCATTTATTCGAAAACTTTGTATGTTTCTGAAAACGTGCATGTCTTTCCACCCCGAAAGCATTTATAAAAATGCAAAACCGTGAAAAGTGGGGTTATGAACTCACCTGAATTTCCATGTGCAAAGCTAGCTAATTACGACTTCGTGATGTCGTTTCCAAAGTGAGACTCACTAGCGTGCATTCTACAATATTCCTAACACGGAATATCTAATAAGTTTCTAAATAAAAGCGGTAACTAGTCTACGTGTCACCGAGCTCTACCGAATCGTTAATCGAACGATTCAACGGTAAGTTGTCAACTTGGAAGAAGCGAAGAAGTTATGCTTGCGTAATTCGTTTATTCGTCGGTATTTAAGAAGTCTCGAAAAGACTTAGTTCTCGTGAGGTTTAAAGTATATAAATATTTATATAAAAGTATATAAATATATCGATATAATCGCGTTAGTTGTCTCGAGAAATCGTACGTGTATAAAAGAATACTTCTATGAAGATATCATATAACAAACTCGCATCATATATCGCGTTTCGTATGAAAGTAATATATAATAACTTGTATTATATATATCACATCTTGTGAATATTTGCCAAAAATATACGTATATGCCGTTTAGGCGTATAAAATAAATATGAAGAGTTATATTTACCTTATAGAGGAATCGTCGAGTTGTTATGTTTGAAAATAAATATATAACCCATATTTATTTTTGTAAAAGAATTCGTGTGGTATAAATATAAAAACTATATTTATTTCTATAAAACGAATTCGTCGAATTTCCGAAGTTCAAAATGACTATGTTTGTCGTTGTAAATATTTTCCGAATCGTTGTTTTCGTAGGTTGCAAGTCGTTGTCGAAGGAAACTTTATATTTGTATCTCGTAAAAGTTGCTTATAACAATAGTTGTCGTTTTACAAGAAAAGCATGTTTTTATAATAAAACTTGTTTTATTTTGCGAGTTTTCTCGAAAAACGGGCAGAGTTTCCTCTGTTTTTGGACGCCCCGGACAACCAATGTTGTCGTTATATCATCAAAATTCAACAATATTCCATCAACTCACGCAAAATATATGATAGCTTTTAATCAATTACGCCCAAAATAAGATGTAAATAGTCGTTAATGGTATCGGTCGAGCTCGTTCACGTTATGAGTTATAAGTATATAAAACAACGAAATCAATTCTTGTTGTTAATATTTTACCAAGTCTTCATGCTGAAATGTCGAGCCGCCTGACCGCGTTTGCCGGGTCAACTGAGTTGACCAGGTTTGACCGAGTTGACTCGGTTTGACCGAGTCAACTGAACCTAGTTGTTGGACCGAACCGAGCCGTCTGACCGAAGATGTTGACCGCGGTTGACCTGTTTTGACTTGCTGAGTTGACCGAGTCGACTCGCTGAGTTGACCGAGTCAACCCGTACCGTTTCAGAAGTTGACTAAACCGCCCGAACCGAACCCGATTGGAGCCGAGACCCGCAACTTGAACCCGCTGACTTGTTGACTGAGCCGCACGGAGACACCCGAGCAGAGATTGGAACCTGTTGAACCAAGAGGTTTGAACCGAAAACAAAACCTGAACCGACTAACTTGAATCCGAAACTGAATCGACAAGACCGAGCCACTTACCGGAGTCGCGAATAACCACCAACACCTTCACATCACCGGTGAAACCCACCGGATAAAGTCGAGGACCGCCGGTTAAACGAGCCGACCGCCGGTCCGAGACTTCCGCCCGCGGTTCCTTCTCTTCTCAGCCTCTCTCTCCTCTTCGACTCTTCTCTCTCTCCGTCTCGTCTCTCTCTCTCTCTCCTCTGTGTTAAGCCGCCGCACACCACCACCGGTTGGTGGTGGCCGGCCCCTTATTCTTCATCGTTGCTACATCAGTGACGAGGAGGGGGGGGGGGGTTGTTGCAGGTGGGTGTCTCGCCGGTGAAGACGAACGAACGGAGGGGACCACCGGCCGCCGTCGCCGGCCTGGTGCTGTCGCCGGTCGGTTCATCGAGTGGGAGAGAGGGTGAGGTCGAGTGGTGTGTTGTCTGTGAAGATGATCGAGAGAGTGAGTGGAGATCCTGCCCTTTATTTGATGTAGGTTTTTGAGAGAGAGATATAGGGAAAATTTAGGAGGGTCTTGTGTGGGTATGTATATAATCGAGAGGAGAGAGACACAGACTTGATGTCTGTGCAAGATTTAAATGCCTTGTTTGTGATGAGTTTGTCAGACAAGGGTTTGAGAGGGATGGGGGGCATTTGACTAACAATTAAAGGTGCAATTAATGTTGATAGATGTGGGTGTCTCGAGACAAACAAGTGGGGATTTAATATGATTTGTAAAGATTTGTAGGCATTATGTAAGATCTTATAGGATGTTATAGAGATCTTGCATTTTACGTGCAGGTTTAGGCTTGTAGGTTTTGGGCTTGGGCTCAGGGCCCACAAGCCCGATCCCATGTGTAAGTGGCCCGTAATTCCTACGAGACCCGTTGTCAAATCCTGAACTCCGTTTTAACGTCAAAAATTAAAATACACAAAAATACGGTCGGTAGTCGTTGTTTGCGCCCTGTTCGTCGGTCACGGTAATAATCGCGAAAAATTGTATCGTTGCCGTCTTTAATCCGTTTTCTAATCCGGTTTCGGCTGTAGTTGCTAAAATTTTATTACGAAGCTAATATATATCGTAAAAATTTAATATTTGTCGGCGTTGTCAGTATCCTGTTCGGTTTCAATTCGTTGCCGTTTAACGTTTCACAGGTTTCTCTGTAAACCACCGTTCGCGCATTGTAAAGTCGGATAAACGTTCCCAGGCACTCCAAAGGCCTAATTAAGTTAATTCGCGCTGTAAACACTATTTATTATCGCGTTAATTACTTGTTAATAACGTAATTAAGAGCCGTAAATCACGGGTTGTCACATTCTCCCCTTGTTACAGAAATTTCGTCCTCGAAATTTAGACTATGTTATCTCCCCAGAATTGTGTTGTTCGCAGGTAAGTCCGAATAATAACAAAGTGAATGACCGCGTAATCGAAACAAGACTTATCCGAATCATGTGAATTCAAGGACATTCCTTCACAATAGGAATCCCAACGGTTTAAAAAAATGTGTCTCGGTAGTTGATGTCAAAAGGAAACGAGACGTATAAGTACAGTCACTAATGTGAATAAGTTAACAGGGATTCAACAATGAACAGGAACTTCGACCAATCGAACTCCATATGAACGTTCACAATAAGTAAATGAATTCTAGAAGCAATAACATCCACTGGATGAATTTAGAATCAACAATCTCAAATGTAATAATTTGCATGAAACGTTCGATCGTGATCAGCGCAAGCTGCAAGTCATACCGACGCCACAAGGTGTCGCAACGAATGAAACAATTTAATAATAGGGGTGATCGAACAAGTATCACCTGTGTTTTGCATAACACGCTCAATCCTAATTAGCCCAAGCTACAAGTTTGTACTGACACCACAAGGCTCGTAGTGATTTAAATAATTCAATAATAGCGGTGATCAAGCAAATCCACCGTGTTTGAAGTCAAATGGAAGCGTAACAAAGTGAATCCGAAAGTTTGTTTCAAATGACATCATAGAATTTTCAATTGAAATTTGAACATCAAAGAAATAATGTTTTCGATCGAAGGTGAAGAAGCAATGAATGTCGCAAAGCATTCGATCGATATTGAAAGAACTGTTATGAGGTACACCGGAATATGAAATGAATTTGTGTACCATTGTCTTAACACACAATTGTGTTAAGACTGTTGTAATGTGATAATTCAAAGCGGATTTAATCTGAATCAATAAATGAATAATTAAATCCGTGCATAAGGTACGTAAACGAGTTTAGCGCAAGGTTCAAATAAGTGAAAACACCACCACAAGGTGTCGAAATCAACAATTTAATGGAGTCGAATACCAAACAAGTTTACCACGACTCGGAACGAATGGAGTGTTCGTTAAAAATTGATTTGAATATGATGCTCCCAATACATCATATGGTGTCTCGAATCGAATAAGTGTAATGAGCAAGTTCAAACAATTGAACTTGGTTTTAGCGCAATCCGACAATAGATATATGTGTCGATAAGAAGACTTTCGGCATGGTCACAACGAAAAAAAAACCATGTATGTAACTCGTAAAGAAATGATCGTGACATAATGACCATTAAAAGGAGTAGGGATGTGAAGATCTTCTCACTAGATGCAAAAGTGGAGTTCCGATAAAAGAAATTTGAGGACTTTACCTGGGGTTGCATGTGATGTCCGATTGTTAGGTGACATTACCATGGAATGTCGAACATAGCGTATTCGTCATTAATTAGGTAGGGGGGGGGGGAATGCGGAGACATTCGTCTTCTCCCTGGCGTGATTCGTGTCGTTGCAGGATCGTGTGACAAGTTGTCGTTTTCTGATCGTTAGTTCCCCTGCTGACAGGAATCGAGCGTCGTCGTTAAATTGTGTCATCGTTCCTTCTCAAAGGCCTCGCCTCAATAAGCGTGCGTGTCGTACTTCAACCTCCGTTGACGTATAGCTTAAGTTTCACGTATACCTGTGCACTAGCGTTGTGTGCCGCGTAGAAGGTGATGTACTTCGACATCCGTTGACGTAAAGTTCGAGTTTCATGTATTCTCGTGCACTAACGTTTCGTTATGCGTAGGCTGCCTGCTCGGGGAGTTAAAATATTATAGGCAATATAGCGTGTGCCCGAGTTAATATTCGTGGTTCCTACGCGATGACCTTTAATAAACACACACATGCACAAATAACCAATAAGCAATCAAATAGTCCTCCTAGTCCCACTAGCCTCCCAGCCTCCCAGACTGACTCCCTAGTCCCACTAGACAATGTTTCCCAGCCTCCCAGACTGACTCCCTAGTCCCACTAGACTATGTTCCCAGCCTCCCAGACTGACTCCCTAGTTCCACTAGACTATCCTCCCAGCCTCTCAGACTGAATCTCCTAGTCCCACTAGACTATCCTCCCAGCCTCTCAGACTGAATCTCTGTTTCGAAGGTCTTAAATGCATGTTCCCTAAACTCTCAGATTGTTGTGTACTGTATGTAATTGTTTTGTGTACCGTGTATAAAACATCACAATAGCGTATGTTTGAAAACAAAATTTTGACTGTTTGCTTTTCGGCAACGGTTGGAGACCATATTCGAGTACTAGGCGTTCTGTATGTATTCAACGTCTTAATAGACTAAGTCCCAGAGAAAAGTGAGGTTAGAGCCTAGGTATCACAACAGAAACCTAATTCGCTGTAACCTATAGCTCTGATACCAATCTGTCACACCCCGAAATTATCAGAGCTGGCGTGACTGGACTGGTATCGTCATTGCACAACGGAAGCATATAAGCAAAGTCTTTTAGAATTGAACGCCCACTAAGTACTCGAGTCTCCAATGGTTCTCATATTCCAACCGTGCCTTGTCTTAGAAATGCAACCTGAGAAAGAACATGCGAGAAAAATCAACATAATGTTGAGCGAGTTCATAGTTTGTTTGTAAAAGATTTGAAATAAATCTTTTGAGTTGTGAAAGGTTTGAGATAAATCCTTTGAGTTGTGAAAGATTTGGAATAAATCTTTGGAATAACCGGTTTTTGAAGTAGTATTGAGAAAAATGGATTTAAAAAAAAACCATTTTCTTGCAAAGTTATATGGAAACGTTGTGTTTGTAACACGTTATGTTCATAAAACCATGTTTTTGTAATGTTCGTATAATCATCAATGCCCACCCTGACTTTGACCCGCATAATCCTATGCCTTAAATTTTGTATAAAACATGGTATTTAATTTGTATGAACAAGTATGTTTCGTAAGTATGTATAAACCTTTCATGTATGAATAAAAGTCCCTGGTATGCAGCAATTAAGGAAAAACCTGATCACTATTGGGTTGCAAAACCAATAGTATGTGTGAAATGGTGCAGGAAGACTCAAACCTAGCAAATTTGTCTCCGGTATGAAGACATAGTCACCACTATGGGCCGCCCCGGCCTCATGGGTGTGGGCTCGCTACACCCAAATAGATCTATCACTCATGTCCCGTGGTCCTACAGTGAGGATTAATGGCCTTAAGCGTTGTACCCACCACTCACATGATCGCGTAGTAAAAACCCTCCTTAAGCTAACCATACCATAATAAATGTCTGTAAATGTCTGTATAAGTCTGTAAATGTCTGTAAATGTCTGTAATAATTGTAACATGTATTTTACCCCAGCCTCTAAGGCTGAAACTCCCCAGCCTCTAAGGCTAACTTCCCCTAGTCTAAGAATCAATCACTTTTGATAATACGCATTTGTTTTGTAAGGACCGGTATGTTTAGTATAAACCTTTCGTACATCATTTGAGTTCCTCGAAATCCATTCGTAATATGATTTAGAAATATGAGTTTTCATTTATTCGAAAACTTTGTATGTTTCTGAAAACGTGCATGTCTTTCCACCCCGAAAGCATTTATAAAAATGCAAAACCGTGAAAAGTGGGGTTATGAACTCACCTGAATTTCCATGTGCAAAGCTAGCTAATTACGACTTCGTGATGTCGTTTCCAAAGTGAGACTCACTAGCGTGCATTCTACAATATTCCTAACACGGAATATCTAATAAGTTTCTAAATAAAATAGTACTCGTCCAAACCTCAACTCACGACGTGCAATCACAATCTTACCGAAACATCAATTCGTAAGTTTCAACTAAGGTAGAACTAGACAACGTTCGCTTAGCAAGCTAATAAGTTATTCGTCGGTATTTAAGAAGTCTCGAAAAGACTTAGTTCTCGTGAGGTTTAAAGTATATAAATATTTATATAAAAGTATATAAATATATCGATATAATCGCGTTAGTTGTCTCGAGAAATCGTACGTGTATAAAAGAATACTTCTATGAAGATATCATATAACAAACTCGCATCATATATCGCGTTTCGTATGAAAGTAATATATAATAACTTGTATTATATATATCACATCTTGTGAATATTTGCCAAAAATATACGTATATGCCGTTTAGGCGTATAAAATAAATATGAAGAGTTATATTTACCTTATAGAGGAATCGTCGAGTTGTTATGTTTGAAAATAAATATATAACCCATATTTATTTTTGTAAAAGAATTCGTGTGGTATAAATATAAAAACTATATTTATTTCTATAAAACGAATTCGTCGAATTTCCGAAGTTCAAAATGACTATGTTTGTCGTTGTAAATATTTTCCGAATCGTTGTTTTCGTAGGTTGCAAGTCGTTGTCGAAGGAAACTTTATATTTGTATCTCGTAAAAGTTGCTTATAACAATAGTTGTCGTTTTACAAGAAAAGCATGTTTTTATAATAAAACTTGTTTTATTTTGCGAGTTTTCTCGAAAAACGGGCAGAGTTTCCTCTGTTTTTGGACGCCCCGGACAACCAATGTTGTCGTTATATCATCAAAATTCAACAATATTCCATCAACTCACGCAAAATATATGATAGCTTTTAATCAATTACGCCCAAAATAAGATGTAAATAGTCGTTAATGGTATCGGTCGAGCTCGTTCACGTTATGAGTTATAAGTATATAAAACAACGAAATCAATTCTTGTTGTTAATATTTTACCAAGTCTTCATGCTGAAATGTCGAGCCGCCTGACCGCGTTTGCCGGGTCAACTGAGTTGACCAGGTTTGACCGAGTTGACTCGGTTTGACCGAGTCAACTGAACCTAGTTGTTGGACCGAACCGAGCCGTCTGACCGAAGATGTTGACCGCGGTTGACCTGTTTTGACTTGCTGAGTTGACCGAGTCGACTCGCTGAGTTGACCGAGTCAACCCGTACCGTTTCAGAAGTTGACTAAACCGCCCGAACCGAACCCGATTGGAGCCGAGACCCGCAACTTGAACCCGCTGACTTGTTGACTGAGCCGCACGGAGACACCCGAGCAGAGATTGGAACCTGTTGAACCAAGAGGTTTGAACCGAAAACAAAACCTGAACCGACTAACTTGAATCCGAAACTGAATCGACAAGACCGAGCCACTTACCGGAGTCGCGAATAACCACCAACACCTTCACATCACCGGTGAAACCCACCGGATAAAGTCGAGGACCGCCGGTTAAACGAGCCGACCGCCGGTCCGAGACTTCCGCCCGCGGTTCCTTCTCTTCTCAGTCTCTCTCTCCTCTTCGACTCTTCTCTCTCTCCGTCTCGTCTCTCTCTCTCTCTCCTCTGTGTTAAGCTGCCGCACACCACCACCGGTTGGTGATGGCCGGCCCCTTATTGTTCATCGTTGCTACATCAGTGACGAGGAGGGGGGGTTGTTGCAGGTGGGTGTCTCGCCGGTGAAGACGAACGAATGGAGGGGACCACCGGCCGCCGTCGCCGGCCTGGTGCTGTCGCCGGTCGGTTCATCGAGTGGGAGAGAGGGTGAGGTCGAGTGGTGTGTTGTCTGTGAAGATGATCGAGAGAGTGAGTGGAGATCCTGCCCTTTATTTGATGTAGGTTTTTGAGAGAGAGATATAGGGAAAATTTAGGAGGGTCTTGTGTGGGTATGTATATAATCGAGAGGAGAGAGACACACACTTGATGTCTGTGCAAGATTTAAATGCCTTGTTTGTGATGAGTTTGTCAGACAAGGGTTTGAGAGGGATGGGGGGCATTTGACTAACAATTAAAGGTGCAATTAATGTTGATAGATGTGGGTGTCTCGAGACAAACAAGTGGGGATTTAATATGATTTGTAAAGATTTGTAGGCATTATGTAAGATCTTATAGGATGTTATAGAGATCTTGCATTTTACGTGCAGGTTTAGGCTTGTAGGTTTTGGGCTTGGGCTCAGGGCCCACAAGCCCGATCCCATGTGTAAGTGGCCCGTAATTCCTACGAGACCCGTTGTCAAATCCTGAACTCCGTTTTAACGTCAAAAATTAAAATACACAAAAATACGGTCGGTAGTCGTTGTTTGCGCCCTGTTCGTCGGTCACGGTAATAATCGCGAAAAATTGTATCGTTGCCGTCTTTAATCCGTTTTCTAATCCGGTTTCGGCTGTAGTTGCTAAAATTTTATTACGAAGCTAATATATATCGTAAAAATTTAATATTTGTCGGCGTTGTCAGTATCCTGTTCGGTTTCAATTCGTTGCCGTTTAACGTTTCACAGGTTTCTCTGTAAACCACCGTTCGCGCATTGTAAAGTCGGATAAACGTTCCCAGGCACTCCAAAGGCCTAATTAAGTTAATTCGCGCTGTAAACACTATTTATTATCGCGTTAATTACTTGTTAATAACGTAATTAAGAGCCGTAAATCACGGGTTGTCACAACAAGAACAGGCAGGCAAGGCAAGTAGCTGGTCTAATTGCTTCCACATACAATTCAATTTATGATAATATTCAGAAATAGGCATGCCATTTTGACTGAAGGAGTTAATCTTTTGATACAGATTAAACACAACAGACCCATCTATCTTATCATAAGTATCCTTTAAGTATTTCCACACATCTGAAGTAATTTTAGAATAAACAAGACCAAGATATAATTCCTCAGATACAGAGTTAAGAATCCAAGTAAGCACAATAGAGTTGCACCTATCCCATTGCCTACCCAAAACCTCATCAGTTTTAGACCTAAGACAAGAACCATCAACAAACCCTATCTTGTTTTTTACTTGTAAAGCAAGGTACATGGCATTGGACCAGATCCTATAGTTTTCTGACCCTTTGAGCTTTACACTGACTAAAGATAAATTAGCAGAGTCACTAGGGTGAAGATACAGCGGATCACCAGCATCTATTTTGCTAACCAAGGTAGCACTAGGGGAGGTTATAACAGTGTTATCATCACCAGACATACTGAAAACCCAGACAAAGAACAATAACCCAAAAAGCACAGATAAAGCAAGAACAGATAGAGTAAATAATAAAAAAAACACAGAGGACAGCGAAGCCTGAACAGAGGTCCGATCAGAGGTTCATCACTCAAAGGTGCCTCCGCAGACGATATTCAGGGAGCTTTGACACACAAAACAAACAAATGCAACAAATAAGCAAATAAGACTCGATCAAGTGCCGACCCGACTAGTCCGGTAAACAGGGGATGCCTAGACACACTGACTCAGTGATGCAGGAAACATAAAATTAAAGGTCAGAGATAGAACAATCTCACAGCTGTCACACCCCCAAAATACCACCCGCGGGAACCCACGCGAGGCGTGTGACGTACCAGGATCTATCCACCAATCACATTGAACTCATAACAATATTTCAAATAAAACTTTCATTTATTAACATAAGCGTTACAAAACAATATTTACTGTTCAGCGGAAGCATACTACAATCATTAAGAATTTCATAACACAAGTGTGTAAAAACCATTAGACGTGTCTCATGATTCCATGCAACTCGACCCATGACCACTCCAGCATCCCAGACAGCAAGTTCTAATGACATGTACCTAAAGGCCTACAAGCATGCAGAAAAGTGTATCAGACAACGCTGGTGAGTTCAAAGTTTGTTAACACGTTTAGTTACTAGATATCAGTTTAAAACATTTCAGAGATTTGATGTTGTTAATAACTCCTTTATCTTCTGGAACGTCATCGTCAAGTGCTAGGCCAAGCGAACCAAGCATGAATGTTCCTAAAATTGACTCGCATAGTCTTAAGCTTATAGAAGAAAATATGGCACTTCTTGCATCATTCATGACGGCATTCGAGAATTTCGCACTTGGTAAACTAGTTGAACCATTGACTCTCGATGAAGATCTTGATCAAATCGATCAAGATGAATTAGAAGAACTTGATTTGCAATTAAGTATGGCATTACTGGTAAGAAGAGCGAAGAAATTTCTTCAGCGAACGGGAAAGAGTTTCATTGGTGGTAACACAAAGACACGAATGGGAATTGACATGACCAAAGTTAAATGCTACAACTGTGGCATCTATGGTCATTATGCAAGAGAGTGTTGTAACACCTCGTAAAAATCATTCCCAATAAAATAAAGACACGTGTCTTGGAAGGTAAAACGTGTTATAAACCCGGATCAAGTTAAAGATGTATGGTAGGATTTAAAAGTGTCGATATGTTAATTAATACCTCTGAGCGACCTAGTTATGAATCCCAAGACCCTAATCTATTTTATAAACATCTGATATGCTAAAATCCGGTTATCCCTGATAATGTATAATTCAAATTTTGCAAAAGATGGGATTCTAGGTGCATTTACGACAAAATTCATTTTAAAAGCCTTCTTAGATAGGTCCAAGAAACCTCATGTACATAGCATCACATGCAAGGACATGCAAGGCCTGTCTATATGGTCCCTCTACTGAAGAGAAGACATAAGATTCGAGATTAGCAAAGTTGCATGGTCAAGGCCTAAGAAATTATAAGGATTTTGTCTTCTGATGAAGGCTTACGGACCGCAAAGGATCCACCTTACGGTCCATAAGGTGGCAAAGCTGGGAGATGAATTCTGAAGAGCGGATACGGAGCGCAAAGCCAAAGGCTTATGGTCCGTAAGACCTGTAACTGGGTAAATTTTTGGACAGTTGCCTGTTATAACAAGTTACACCGCCATAGAAAGGTGGTTTTCGAATTCAGGGGCTTTGCAACTGGTTTTTGGCAGTATAGGGACACATGGATGCATCTGGGATCAACCCTAGACTATTGTGGAGAGATCTTATGAGTTCAAGTTGGGTATATATAGAACTTGAAGTTCCAACACTTCTTGCTTCATTTCAAAACCAATTCTAGCTTTTCTCTGGAACTCCTGGGACTTTAAGCAGACTTCCATCAACTTCTAATTCGTAATTAGGGCCCTTGTAAGTGTCCTTAACCCTTTCTTAATTCAGTTTTACTTAGTTTAATAGCCTAAAGTCAAACCGTCGTAATTAAGGTTTGACTTCGTGATTAATCAAAATTTGTCCAGTCAAATCTCGAATTGAAAGTACCTATAAGTTGGCAATTAGGTGGGTAATAAACCCTTAAAAGGGCACCCTCTGATTCCCACTCTAACTAGGTCAATTGTCGGGTCAAAGTTAATTATAAAAAGTCAACAGAAAGCTAATTTTCATATAAATGCATAAATAACAATGTAGAATCCATGAAACCTGTTTTATCACTAATATAACTTGGTAATTAATGTAAGAACATGTCTAAATATGTTCAACCCGACAATTTTCAGTTTAGGCTCGGTTCGGAACCGAAAGTCGCATAATTTGACTTTTGCTTTGACTTTCAGTTATGACCCAATGTAGCATGCTTTAGAAATACCTTAGAGCTTTGTTAGGACCAGGTTTTATGTTAGTATAACCCTCTATGATTATACAACTTGGTTCATTAGTTAGCCGATTCATATGCATGTTTCCGTTATATGCCTAAATGTTGACCAATATGCCCTTTTGACCTTAAAACAAAAATTTTGAAAATGTGAGAGGACAATAATATTTATTACTAATTTATAAACATGTCTCTAAATTTTCACATCAGTTTGAGGTCTAGATAAGTTATGCTCAATAGCGTAATTAGAAAGCTTTTTATTAATTAAACAGCGTAATTAGCATAAAGCCTATCTAAACCCAATTTATGATATCAAAATTTTTACCCACTGATGTAAAATAAAATTTTGGGATTTTTGAAGATTTTTATTTATTTTTAGGCTGAGCATAACATAGGGTTATTGCTTTAATTCGGTAATTGTCGGTTTTGCCCTTTTGGCCTATAAAATGAGTTTTACAAAACATTTTGACACCAAACCTTTTGCTACTGATTTTATATGATAAATAAAGTATTTTAAGCTTTCTGGAATAATAAAAATATCAGCTTTTCTTATAAAACCCGGAAATCACTTAAAATCGCCTTTTTACGCATTTTTTAACGCATAGTATAAGTTAAAACTATTTTTACATATAAGGTTTGATACCTACTGATGTTTTAAGTAAGTTTTCATAATTAAACAGTAGGTAAAAGTTTAAACTCAGAATTCTAATTTTGACCTTTAAAGCTTATGTGAAATTACCAAAATGCCACTTCGGTGCATAGTTTGGTTATAATTAATAAATTTCACACATATGCAATACCCTACTGATATAACCTATTAAATTAAATATTTTTGCTGATTATATCAGACCTGAAACTCATATTTATATTTAAACTCTTTTATAAGCTTTAAAACCAAAATACCCCTACGGGGCATAAATTGAGTTTAAATTCATTTTGGGCATAATGGAAGGTATCTTACTGATATCACAACATATTTAAGGCATATTAACTCAGGAAACCTGTTCATGAATCATTTGGTTACCTGTTACGTATTTATTCGCGTTCGGTGCGGTTTATGTAGCTAGTTTGGATAAATTAGCCGAAGCGGGTCAAACCTTATCGTTTTTTATCTCAAAATCTAGAATGTGTTTAGTTTACCCATATTATACAAGTATACAAACTTGTCGGGTCTAAACCACATTCTAATCCGGTCTTCGCTTAATCGTGCGTTTTGAACTGTATATCTTCTTTTAAAACTAACCGGTCTAAGTCTAGGCTTAATTAAAGACCCGTTAGGTATCTAATAGGTTATTAAAAACCTTCGTTCCAGATTAGGAGACCAGCAAAAGCTATCTGCACTTGCTGATTGAATACGGTTGAGATAAATTTGAATATTTGCTTAGGTAAATACTTTTAACTTATTTTCCCTTATACGGGCTTGGGATACGGTATTATAATAATGCCGCTTGGTCGGGTATGTAGTTGTTTAAATCGGATTGTGATTAATATATTTACATAACCCATTTTAATCTGTTTTAATTGGTATATGGCCCTTGGGGGGTTAATGACCATGTCCCGGATATCCTTGGCATCATTCATTGAAATGGCCATGACCTAAGCACGGGGTGTAGGCATACACCTGACAGTTGCATATGTAAAAACTGGTAACCCACTTTAAGGAATCAACCTTGTGGGCATTATACCTGTGGCGTGTCAGTTAATCTTGTCCGGCTCTTCTAACCGGCCCTGACGGACGACAAATAAGTAAAACTGTATGCAAGATTATTTTTAAATAATTGTCCCAAGTTATAAAAGATATTTTGTGCCTTGTGCATTCAAAATTAATTTTCTTAAACATTTTCAAAATGAGTCGGTTAATTGTATTTACCAGTGTAAACTGATGTATTTTCCAAAACGTTAAAGTGCAGGTACTAAACGGAATAGGCTGGCTACTCCAGAGTGAATAAATAAGAGTCTTGCAAGCTTGGTCACTTAGAATCTGTTGAACACGATATCTTTTATCTTTTGATCCGCCTGTGGATCCTTTACAGTCCGTTTGTAATACTTTGATATTACTTTTTAGTCGGTTTGTAATGTGATTCATCTTTTGCTTCCGCTGTGCATTTAAATTGTGTTGTTTGTCTATGATGATATCAACTACGTCACGATACTCCCCACCGGGCCCACCGGTAATACGTGGAAATTCGGGGTGTAACAGGTTGGTATCAGAGCCAACGTTGAGTGAATTAAACACTAGCCTTTTGTGTTTAATCTCAATGACACAGTTTGCACATTCCTCGACTTCCGAGTCTAGACAAAGAACTTAGGACTAATCCAAATTTGTGTTATTTTAATTTGTCCTTTATTTCTCTTTGTTGTGTCCTTTGTTTGTTTTGACATGTTAAAAAAGAATGCTGCCGAGATTCTGAGGTAGAGGAAGAGGCAAGGGGCCACTCGTCGCCCCAAATGATCACAAGGTCGTGCCATCACACCTGCGAACTCCATCGGACTCGTTAATCAGAAGTCCTCAGGAAAACTGGAGAACCTCTTTAGAACCCACGAGGCGTTCAGTCTCGCTGAGCTCCTCACCTTCTTACTTAAATTCTTATGGGCCTCAATCAGAAAATGAGCCCCACGACTCACACCATTCTTTCATACCCTTGCAAAGCCACAACTCACCTTTTAACGACCCAACACCTTATTTCCAGAGCCGGTTCAACCCGGCAAACCTAATTAAAGAACCAATGGGTTATAACCCATTGGGACCGGAGGACCATTTCTCCATGGATATGGACGAGGATCCGGAACCTGCCCAACCGCCAACCGGAACGCCTACTCACCCCATCGAGATTTCGGAGGGGTCACCCTTTCTTGGATCACCTTATAGTAGTCCCGACAGCTACGAGGCGAGGTTTAACCAATACAACTGGGTGTTTACTCCCAGTTACCACTCATCGCCGCAGCAGCAGCAACAGCAGGATCCCTCGAAGGATTCGCGCTTTGTAGCGGTTACTCCGCCACCACCACCAGTACAGCAACAGCCCCCGGAGCCACCGAGGCGTAGAAGAACAACCACACGGATGTCCGTGCGAGGGGGAGTCCATATCAGCACCCCTCAGCATTCAAGTGGTAGTCATTATCCGCCACTATATGAAGACCCACAAATGGGTGGGCCTTCGAACCCTGTTTCTGAAGTGGAGTCTGCGCCAGTCGCATCACCACCAGTGGGCTACAACAACCAAATCCCTGCATATACCAGTGCAGCGGCATACAACCCCTTTGAACAGCTGGCCCATACCAACTACAACTATGCTAATGTTGACCCACACCAGGCAGCATGGGACTACAATGCTCTCCATCCCGAGGGGCCCTATGGAGTCCTGTATCAGACTGGGTACCCACCTTATGGGTACCAATACCCGCCACCTCCTCAACCTCCGCAGTTTCAGCAGCCCCCGCAGCCGCCACTGATATCGCCACCACAGCATCAGGAGATTCTTCAAAGGTTGAGTCAGGTGGAGCAGGAGGTTCGGGAAGAGCGTAGGCAAAACCGAGGAATTTTCAAGGGTCTGGCGAGCTTAATCAATGGGAAGAGCAAAAAGGATCATTAAATCCTTTATTTGTTTATTTGTATTTCTTTAAGGTTTAATCAGACCCTGCGTGGACATCTGTTTCTATGATCAGTCCCTGCGAGGACTTGTAGTTCCTGTTAGCTCCTGCGTGGGCATGTCTTTTCTGTTTAGCCCCTGTGTGGGCAAGTTAGTTCAGTTAAAGTCCCGTTTAGGGCAAAATGTACTCCTTTTAAATTTAATGGCATGTTATAATTTAAATTCCTTTTTGTCATTATATGCATAAATGTAAAATCTATGAAATAAATAAATAAATCCAAAATATATAATTTTTTTTAAATAATCTGCCTATTTAATATTAAATAAGAATCTTAAAAGGGTATAACCTAGCCTACGTGTCATTATAAGACCTGGCCATAATGGTAAAACCTGTTTAAAAAGAGATTCAAATCCTTGTTAACATCTGAAAACATGTTAACATTCCTGGCTAACGTGATTCGTAAAATCACACGTGTCATCCTTACATTGGATTATTCAAAATCCTTCTTTATTATTTAAACATCCATTTGTGATGGAGGGCCTACGAGCCATAATTATTGTCATATAAAACAAAAGACAATCGTAGCCTATAACTCCCTGTCAAGAAAGGTAATGAACTATGATTCAAAACTTGATACCTCGATTCTCTGAAATCATGGTTTATAAATTAAATTTGTCCCTGTGACTTGGCCTTATGTGCCATTATTATATTTAATTATAACTAAGGGTTATTAATGAAAAATCCTGAATGAAATACTTATTAAATTAGCCAATATGGTTCTTTAATGCCATGATTAATAAATTAATAAGATGAAAAATCTATTATAAACTTCTAAGAAGTCATTGTCATCATTTAATGCCATGAGTCTGAAGAAGTTAACAGTCATCCAAGGGAGAATCATGATACTACCAGGATCAATGTAACTGGTGCGGAACTCCAAGCATTGATTGATAATGCTGTTACCAAGGCCATAGATAGGCAGTTTAATGAGTCAAGTGGTGCCCGAAGTAGAACCTTATCAGTACCACATTCTAAACCTAAGACTCACTCTGAGGCTCATAGTAAGCCACCCTCTAAACATGATGGATCAAGGAGGGATGACGATCATCACTCCTCAAATCAACATAGTGTTCCGTCGAAGAAGATTGAGCTCAAACGAGAACCACGTGGTAAGTCCTGTACTTACAAATATTTCGTCTCCTGCAAGCCCAGGGATTTCATTGGGGAGAAAGGGGCTGTGGACTGCATGACATGGTTTGACGAAATGGATACTGTGGTTGACATCAGTGGTTGCGCTGACAGGGATGTTGTGAAGTATGTGTCTCAGTCGTTTAAAGGAGAAGCACTAGCCTGGTGGAGGTCTCTAATCCAGGCTACTGGGAAGATCCCATTGTACAATCTGTCTTGGGATCAGTTTGTTGCACTCATCAAAGAGAATTACTGCCCTCAGCATGAGGTCGAAAAGATTGAGTCCGACTTCTTATCTTTGGTAATGAAAAACCTAGACTGTCAGGCTTACCTTACTAGCTTTAATACCGTGTCTCAACTGGTTCCATATTTGGTAACACCGGAGCCCAAGCGAATAGCTCGTTTCATTGGGAGTTTAGCCCCAGAGATCAAGGCCAGTGTCAAGGCATCACGACCTGCTACTTTTAGGTCAGCAGCTGACCTATCTTTATCCCTTACCTTGGATGCGGTCAGGCTAAGATCGCATAAGAACTCGGAGGAAGGTAAGAGAAAACGTGAGGACGATAACTCACGACGGTCTGAGAAGAAGTTTAAGGGAACCACATACCACAAGAAGAAGTTTGGGTTTGGCAAGGGTAGTAAGCAAGCAGACGAAAAGCCAAAGTGCAAAACCTGCCAGAAACGTCACTTCGGAAAATGCAGGTTTGAATCCAAGTCTCAGTCAAAACCATCTGCATGTGGGTTATGCAAATCCAAGGAGCACAAGACGATAGAGTGCAAGAAGATAAAGGAAGCAACGTGCTATAACTGAGAAGGGGCACATCAAAACCAACTGCCCTAAATATGCCAAAAAGCCTGAAGAAGTCAAGTAGACCAATGCAAGGGTCTTTCGAATGGATGCACGAGAAGTTGTTCAGGATGATAATGTGATAACAGGTACCTTCCTTATAAATGATGTTTATACAAGAGTGTTATTTGATTCGGGTGCAGATAAGTCATTTGTAGATGATAAGTTCTGTAAGTTGTTGAATATACCTGTTAAAACCCTAAGCGTGAAATATGAGGTAGAATTGGCTGATGGTACCTTAGAGACAGCCTCAACTGTGTTAGATGGATGTTTTATATCCATTAGGAACCACTCTTTTCCGTTAACCTTACTTCCTTTAAAGTTAGCTGGTTTCGACATAGTTATAGGCATGGACTGGTTATCTCATAACCAAGCCCAGATCGTTTGCAACAAGAAGCAAGTGGTGGTCAAGACTCCGTCTGGTGAACCACTTACCATACAAGGTGATACCCAGTATGGATTGCCTGAGCAAGTGTCTATGCTCAAGGCATCTAGATGTTTGAAGAAGGGTTGTGTCATATATATGGCACAGGTAACTATTAATGAGCCAAAGCCCAAGATTGAAGACATCCCTATCATTTCTGAATATCCAGAGGTATTCCCTGAAGAACTACCTGGTTTACCACCAGATAGGCAGGTGGAGTTTAGAATCGACATAATACCTAGAGCCGCACCTGTTGCAAGAGCACCTTATAGGTTAGCACCAACAGAGATGAAGGAGTTGAGAACTCAATTAGATGATTTGTTGGCAAAAGGATTTATTAGACCTAGCTCATCTCCTTAGGGAGCACCAATTCTGTTTGTAAAGAAGAAAGATGGATCGATGCGTCTATGCATCGATTATCGCGAGCTTAACAAAGTCACTATCAAGAATAGATATCCATTGCCCAGGATCGATGATCTGTTTGATCAATTGCAAGGGGCAAGTTACTTCTCCAAGATCGAGCTGAGGTCAGGCTACCATCAACTGAAGGTTAGAGATGAAGATGTGCACAAGACTGCATTTAGGACTCGTTATTGTCACTACGAGTTCCTAGTGAAGCCTTTTGGGCTCACTAATGCACCAACAACATTCATGGATCTCATGAATCGCGTCTGCAAGCCCTACTTGGATAAATTTGTCATCGTCTTCATCGATGACATTCTTATTTACTCTAAGAATCAAGCTGACCATGAGAAGCATCTTTGTTGTATTCTTTAACTTCTTCAACGAGAAAAGCTCTACGCCAAGTTTTCAAAGTGTGAATTTTGGCTTCGTGAAGTCCAATTCCTTGGACATATGGTTAGTGAGCGTGGTATCCAGGTGGATCCCGCTAAGATTGAAGCTATCATGAACTGGCAAGAGCCGAAGACGCCCACAGAGATTCGCAGCTTCTTAGGTCTGGCAGGATACTACAGACGTTTTATTGAGAACTTCTCAAGGATTGCTTCACCCCTAACTTCACTAACCCGTAAGAATACTAAGTTTAACTGGGGTCCTAAGCAACATGAATCCTTTGATATTCTTAAACAGAAGCTAAGTAATGCTCCTGTGTTAACATTTCCTGATGGAATAGAAGAGTTTGTAGTGTATTGCGACGCATCACACACCGGTATGGGATGTGTACTCATGTAGAAAGGCAAGGTTATTTCCTATGCTTCTCGACAATTGAAGGTGCATGAGAAGAACTACACCACCCATGACTTGGAACTGGGTGCCGTTGTATTTGCACTAAAACTGTGGAGGCATTATTTGTATGGAACTAAATGTGTGATCTATTCTGATCACAAGAGCCTTCAACACCTGTTTAATCAGAAGGACTTAAACATGAGGCAACGACGATGGATGGAGACTTTAAATGATTATGACAGTGAAATCAGATACTATCCAGGTAAGGAGAATGTGGTCGCCGATGCCTTAAGCAGAAAGGAAAGGGTTAAGCCCATAAGAATCAATGCCAAGAGCATTGAATTGAAGAACAACTTGAATGAAAGATTGCTAGCCGCTCAGAAAGAAGCTGTATTAGACGCCAACTACCGAATGAAAAGTTGGGAGTAACTGCCGAGCAGTTATCGTATGACAAGGATGGAATCCTAAGATTAAATGGAGGAATATGGGTTCCAATCTATGGAGGACTACGGGATGTTATCCTCCAAGAAGCCCACAGTTCTAAGTATTCCGTTCATCCTGGAAGTGACAAGATGTACCAGGATTTGAAGGCAAGTTATTGGTGGATAGGCTTGAAGAAGTCTATAGCTACTTATGTAGCCAAATGTTTGACGTGCACGCAAGTTAAAGCTGAACACCAGAAGCCGTCAGGTCTGCTACAACAACCTGAACTTCCCACCTGGAAGTGGGAAATGGTGACTATGAATTTTATCACCAAGTTACCAAAGACAAAAAAGGGAATGATACTATTTGGGTTATAGTGGATAGACTGACTAAGTCAGCCCACTTCTTACCTATTAAGTAAACACACAACTTAGATAAGCTAGCTCAGCTATACGTGGATGAGATTGTATCTCTCCACGGAGTGCCAATGTCTATCATCTGTGATAGGGATACGAGGTATACGTCGCATTTCTGGAAAAGCTTTCAGCAATCCCTAGGCACTCGATTGAATTTCAGCACAGCATATTATCCTCAGACGGATGGTCAGAGCGAACGTACTATTCAGACGCTCGAAGATATGCTACGAGCTTGTGTTATTGACTTGGGAGGAAGTTGGGATGATCATCTTCCATTGATTGAATTTTCATACAATAATAGTTATCATTCCAGTATTCAAGATGCACCATTTGAAGCTCTATATGGAAGAAAGTGTAGAACGCCCGTTTGTTGGGCAGAAGTTGGAGATGTCCAACTAACAAGACCTGATATAGTCCTGGAGACGACAAACAAGAATGTGCAGATACGAGATCGTCTCAAAGCTGCCAGGGATATGCAGAAAAGCTACGCAGATGAAAGGCGTAAACCTCTAAAGTTCAAGGTAGGTGATAAGGTTCTACTTAAAGTATCACCCTGGAAGGGAGTGATGCGATTTGGTAAGAAAGGTAAGTTAAGCCCAAGGTACATAAAACCATTCGAAATCATTGAATGTGTCAGATCAGTGGCTTATAAGTTAAACTTTCCTAAAGAGCTCAGTGGTATTCATAATGTATTCCACATCTGCAATCTGAAGAAATGTCTAGCCGATGAATCGCTAGTCATACCACATACGGATGTGCACATAGATGAGAGCTTGAAATTTGTGGAAAAACCTTTGTCAATCGAGGATCGACAGGTGAAGAAGCTTCGAAAGAAGCATGTGCCAATTGTAAAGGTTAAATGGGATGCCCGTAGAGGTCCCGAGTACACGTGGGAGGTAAAGTCCACAATGAAAGAAAAGTACCCTCATTTATTCCAATAAATCTCGAGGTCGAGATTTCTTTTAAGGGGGTGAGGATGTAACACCTCGTAAAAATCATGCCCAATAAAATAAAAACACGTGTCATGGAAGGTAAAACGTGTTATAAACCCGGATCAAGTTAAAGATGTATGATAGGATTTAAAAGTGACGATATGTTAATTAATACCTCTGAGCGACCTAGTTATGAATCCCAATACCCTAATCTATTTTATAAACATCTAATATGCTAAAATCCGGTTATCCCTGATAATGTATAATTCAAATTTTTCAAAAGATGGGATTCTAGGTGCATTTACGACAAAATTCATTTTAAAAGCCTTCTTAGATAGGTCCAAGAAACCTCATGTGCATAGCAACACATGCAAGGACATGCAAGGCTTGTCTATATGGTCCCTCTACTGAAGAGAAGACGTAAGATTCGAGATTAGCAAAGTTGCATGGTCAAGGTCTAAGAAATTATAAGGATTTTGTCTTCTGATGAAGGCTTACGGACCGCAAAGGATCCACCTTACGGTCCGTAAGGTGGCAGAGCTAGGCGATGAATTCTGAAGAGCGGATACGGACCGCAAAGCCAAAGGCTTATGGTCCGTAAGACCAGTAACTGGGCAAATTTTTGGACAGTTGCCTGTTATAACAAGTTACACCGCCATAGAAAGGTGGTTTTCGAATTCAGGGGCTTTGCAACTGGTTTTTGGCAGTATAGGGACACATGGATGCATCTGGGATCAACCCTAGACTATTGTGGAGAGATCTTATGAGTTCAAGTTGGGTATATATAGAACTTGAAGTTCCAACACTTCTTGCTTCATTTCAAAACCAATTCTAGCTTTTCTCTGGAACTCCTGGGACTTCAAGCAGACTTCCATCAACTTCTAATTCGTAATTAGGACCCTTGTAAGTGTCCTTAACACTTACTTAATTCAGTTTTACTTAGTTTAATAGCCTAAAGTCAAACCGTCGTAATTAAGGTCTGACTTCGTGATTAATCAAAATTTGTCCAGTCAAATCTCGAATTGAAAGTACCTATAAGTTGGTAATTAGGTGGGTAATAAACCCTTAAAAGGGCACCCTCTGATTCCCACTCTAACTAGGTCAATTGTCGGGTCAAAGTTAATTATAAAAAGTCAACAGAAAACTAATTTTCAAATAAATGCATAAATAACAATGTAGAAGCCATGCAACCTGTTTTATCACTAATATAACTTGGTAATTAATGCAAGAACATGTCTAAACATGTTCAACCCGACAATTTTCAGTTTAGGCTCGGTTCGGAACCGAAAGTCGCATAATTTGACTTTTGCTTTGACTTTCAGTTCTGACCCAATGTAGCATGATTTAGAAATGCCTTAGAGCTTTGTTAGGACCAGGTTTTATGTTAGTATAACCCTCTGTGATTATACAACTTGGTTCATTAGTTAGCCGATTCATATGCATGTTTCCGTTATATGCCTAAATGTTGACTAATATGCCCTTTTGACCTTAAAACAAGAATTTTGAAAATGTGAGAGGACAATAATCTTTATTACTGATTTATAAACATGTCCCTAAATTTTCACATCAGTTTGAGGTCTAGATTAAGAGTTATGCTCAATAGCGTAATTAGAAAGCTTTTTATTAATTGAACGGCGTAATTAGCATAAAGCCTATCTAAACCCAATTTATGCTATCAAACTTTTTACCCACTGATGTAAAATAATATTTTGGGATTTTTGAAGATTTTTATTTATTTTTAGGTTGAGCATAACATAGGGTTATATCTTTAATTCGGTAATTTTCGGTTTTGCCCTTTTGGCCTATAAAATGAGTTTTACAAAACATTTTGACACCAAACCTTTTGCTACTGATTTTATATGATAAATAAAGTATTTTAAGCTTTCTGGAATAATAAAAATATCAGCTTTTCTTAAAAAACACGGAAATCACTTAAAATCGCCTTTTTACGCATTTTTTTAACGCATAGTATAAGTTAAAACTATTTTTACATATAAGGTTTGATACCTACTGATTTTTTAAGTAAGTTTTCATAATTAAATAGTAGGTAAAAGTTTTAAACACATAATTCTAATTTCGACCTTTAAAGCTTATGTGAAATTACCAAAATGCCCCTTCGGTGCATAGTTTGATTATAATTAATAAATTTCACATATATGCAATCCCCTATTGATATAACCGATTAAATTAAATATTTTTGCTGATTATATCAAACCTGAAACTCATATTTATATTTAAACTCTTTTATAAGCTTTAAAATGACCAAAATACCCCTACGGGGCATAAATTGGGTTTAAATTCATTTTGGGCTTAATGGAAGGTATCCTACTGATATCACAACATATTTAAGGCATATTAACTCAGGAAACCTGTTCATGAATCATTTGGTTACCCATTACGCATTTATTCGCGTTCGGTGCGGTTTATGTAACTAGTTTGCATAAATTAGTCGAAGCGGGTCAAACCTTATCGTTTTTTATCTCAAAATCCAGAATGTGTTTAGTTTACCCATATTATACAAGTATACAAACTTTTCGGGTCTAAACCACATTCTAATCCGGTCTTCGCTTAATCGTGCGTTTTGAACTGTATATCTTCTTTTAAAACTAACCGGTTTAAGTCTAGGCTTAATTAAAGACCCATTACGTATCTAATAGGTTATTAAAAACCTTCGTTCTAGATTAGGAGACCAGTAAAAGCTATCTGCACTTGCTGATTGAATACGGTTGAGATAAATTTGAATATTTGCTCAGGTAAATACTTTTAACTTATTTTCCCTTATACGGGCTAGGGATACGGTATTATAATAATTCCGCTTGGTCGGGTATGTAGTTGTTTAAATTGGATTGTGATTAATATATTTACATAACCCGTTTTAATCTGTTTTATTTGGTATATGGCCCTTGGGGGGTTAATGACCATGTCCCGGATTTCCTTGGCATCATTCATTGAAATGGCCATGACCTAAGCATGGGGTGTAGGCATACACCTGACAGTTGCATATGTAAAAACTGGTAACCCACTTTAAGGAATCAACCTTGTGGGCATTATACCTGTAGCGTGTCAGTTAATCTTATCCGGCTCTTCTAACCGGCTCTGACGGATGACAAATAAGTAAAACTGTATACAAGATTATTTTTAAATAATTGTCCCAAGTTATAAAATATATTTTGTGCCTTGTGCATTCAAAATTAATTTACTTAAACATTTTCAAAATGAGTCGGTTAATTGTATTTACCAGTGTAAACTGACGTATTTTCTAAAAGGTTAAAGTGCAGGTACTAAACGGAATAGGGTGGCTACTCCAGAGTGAATAAATAAGAGTCTTGCAAGCTTGGTCACTTAGAATATGTTGAACACGATATCTTTTATCTTTTGATCCACCTGTGGATCCTTTACAGTCCGTTTGTAATACTTTGATATTACTTTTTAGTCATTTTGTAATGTGATTCATCTTTTGCTTCCGCTGTGCATTTAAATTGTGTTGTTTGACTATGATAATATCAACTACGTCACGATACTCCCCACCGGGCCCACCGGTAATACGTGGAAATTCAGGGTGTGACAAGTGTCGAAAACCAAAGAATAGAGAAGGCAACAATGGTCAAGGACGCTGAGCGAGATCCAACAACAACAGTCAAGCCCCATCCAATACAACTTCTACCACTTCAACAACAACCTCATCTGATAGCCTTACTCCTAATGCTAATAACGCTTTGATTGCTCAACCCCTTCAAACTGTTAATGAGCCACACGATTGGGGGATTGTAATGGAAGAAACAACTACTTCTATTGTTTCATAAGCGTTCATTGCCGAGATCGTTGAAGAAGGGTTTGGAGATTTGTTTGAAGAGGCAAATGTGGAAGAGTTGACTGTGGTTGCGAAAGCTCTAAGTGAGAATTTGGAAATGGAGAAAATCATTGAAGCTGAAGAAAACGAGAGAAAGAGAACAAGGAAGAAGAAAGAAGAAAGAAAGAAGAAAAGAAAGTTGAAAAGAAAGATGAAAATGATCGTTTTGAATTCAAGATTGCAGCCGAAGAAATGCAACGCTTTGCTGATAAAGAAATGACAAAAATGAAAGCAGGAAAAGCAGAAAGCTCAGATCAAGCTTTCATGGCTAACATTGAGGTACAATCTAAATCTGATGATAAAAGATGTCCTAGATGCGTAGACTTTGTTGCTTAGTGTGACAGATACGCACTCCATAACAGTAATTTGATTACTGATCTGGAGAAATCTAGAGAGTTAATTGTCGCACTTTCGAGGGCCGACAAAGAACATAGAAGTCAGGTGCCTGCCTTGCAAAAGGACATCTCTGAATTTGAGAGAGGACTTGCTCAAGCGACGATAAAGATTCAAGATTTAAAAGCTGAACTTGAAACTTGTCAAAACACTGTTTTGGAAAAGAACCAATTAATTTTAGACAAAGATAACTTGATTCTTGATCTGCAGTGAAAACTTGAGAAGTTTGAAAGTTCATCAGATGTGATGAATTTTTGCATAAACAATCTTCGTCTCAAAGATTCAGAAGATGAGATGTTTGGTGTTGGTTACAAGAAGGTTCCACCTTCTATTAACCACAACTATACATCGACACCTTCGATTGATCCTGAAATTGCAGATTTCGTTCCAACTGCTCCATTGACTGTTGATCCTTTAAGTGAGGAAGAGTCTGAATCCGAATCGGAATCGGAATCAGGACAAAAGAGTACGAGTGATGTTAAAACAAACGAAATTGATTTAAGCAAAATTGAAAATTCGATAAATTCAAAGATTTCGGAAGCTTTAAATCAAGTACAAAATGTTCAAAAGCCGAAGCCTAAAAACAAAGGTAAAAAGAATGTTAAAATCGTTTCAAAAACCAACTTTGTGAAAGGCGAAAGCTTTAACAAAGAAGGTGAAACGATTGAAAAAGGCTCAAATTCTAAATTTGTGAAACAAAAGGCTAAAGGCTCAAACGAAGCACTCCAACATTGTTATATCTCTCTCTAGAACAATCCCCACACTTATCTTTTTTCGTCCCGAAAAAATTCTTTGCAACGGAATCACAATCAGAAACATTGGCATTCAATATATTCGGTTATTTTATTAACGAGTCTAACCATACGCTAACCAAGAATGCAGATATACGATCCACTTAAACCCAACCGCCAGTTTCGAAGCCCTTATTTTCGATCCATTAAGTTCAAGTAATATATAGTCATCTATGGATCCCACACTCAAAAGACTACGACTCCACCTATTCCCGTTTCAAGCTTATGAGATTAAAAGATTTATAATCTACCGTCTTACATAAAAAACTCTTATATTATTCCGATTAAACTTTATGATGGATAGATGGATGATATTGTGAGCTTACATGCTTTTGCATACGATCAGTTCAGCGGACATACGCCACACGAGTCACCATCCCCATGGTTAATGCCATAAACTTCACGTCTTTTTTTATAACTCCACCTAGAGGGTATGTACCGCATGAGTCGCTATCCCCGCGGCAAAACCATAGGCTTTGTTTTTTTTCCCTTTTTTTTCAACATGTGCTCAAATGAATGGATGGAATATTTTTTTTTTCGGGCGCCACACTGTTTCGGATTTGTTTTCACAAAAAGAAATAGGTGTGCCAATTTAATCGAAAAAACTTATAAGTTTTTTACTTATGACGTACCCCTTATACTCTCTACAGTTTCAGTTTTACCATAGCTCCTAAGGCGGGAACCCACAAGACTCCTATTTTAAGTTATTTTATATCAAATCTAAGGAACCTTTCAACCGGCTGGGCCTACCCACATATCCTAAGTTAGACGCATGATCAACCATTCATTATCTCGTATATATAGTAATCAAATGCCAATGATCCAATTATATCTATCATTTTCCATTTATTGCAAAAACTTTCTCGAAACATTTTCTATTTTTTTCAATTTTTTTGGATTTTTCTTTTTTCATTTTTTTTTATTTTTTTATATTTACGACACGACACGACACTAAGACACAACTAGACAGACGCTAGTCTCCCCTCCCCACACTTAATACCTTCATTGTCCTCAATGGAGCGAGAAACTATCTACGACACAACTACCAATATAAATAAATACACAAAGATAAATGGAACAGACTCCCCTGATTTGACGCGGTTGAATTCCTATGAGCCTTGTTCCACCACAACCGTATAGCATTTCATTCGTGGCTGCTTCAACACGGGACACTTGACTTGAAATTATTCGAATCACTTTCGTCCAAATGGAGATTGAGTATGGACAAAAGTGATCGTCACCTCCTCAGACTTCCCCACACTTGGGTAAACGCATCCGTGAAGATAATTAAACCCTGCAAGAACACACAAGCAACACAAAACAAAACAAAAATACAATACTCTACATCCTCGGGCTGCCTCCCGAGAGCGCTAAGTTTTAGATCTTCAGCTAGATCGTACCTGATATGCGCTACGGTGGTTTCAATGCACATTTACCCCTTGTATTTCCAATGAATGCCAGGAATTTTACATGCCATCTCCATAAGCTCGTCAGTATAATTGGCATGTTTAGAAAGCACCTACGGGTTTGGCTGATCCACTTCACGAGATATACACCGATGTCTTGTAGCTTCGCCCTTTTCATCTTCTTCCTCGAACCCTCTTCCCCACACATGTTAATTGGAATGATTGATATGGGAAGAGGTTCGGTATACACATTCAGCTCGTCAGACTGCTCTGCCTCATCATCCTCACACACCATCTGATCCACCAGTGACTCTTCATCAGATAAAGGATTCATTAGTGTGGTATTATCCTCCACAACCTCCTCCTCCATGTGAGAATAATCTCTAATATCAACAGGTAATGGTGAAAGACGCTCTTCTATTTCTATCTTCATTTTTAACTTCTGACACTTGGAAACTAGGCAGCTGATTCGATCTTCATCGGAAAGGTTGGGTGCTAATAAATGCTGCTCGAGTTTGGACAAACTCGCTTCCAACATAGCAAACTTTTCCTCCTACTCGGTCTGATAAGCATACACACCCTTGGGCTCAGGATATTCCTCGGGATGATACTGTCGGTATCCCTGATACGGTGTTGAGATGTACGCATCCATCATTTTTTTATTCCAATACTCTGGATTTTCCAAATACACCGCGCACACATAATCATAATCATAAGTATGATTACGACCGCAACAGAAACATCGTCCATCCGTCCTTGGCTCATAATAAGCATCCTCGTCCCTATCCCATCCGTCAGAGTAATGACCATCCTTCACCGTTGTATCAGAATTATAGAAATATGGTGAATGGAAAGGATTCTCATAGTAAGGCATTGGTGGTTCTTCCAATTTCGCTTTTTCCCGTCTAAATCGGGCCTCGTGGCAACCGATACACGGGTGAAGTGGTTCCCCGCACAACTTGCATGCAGAAGAGCCGTAAAATATAGTAAGATCTGTCATCCTACACAACACAGCTCAACTACCCACGTAAATCACGAACAAACAGATAAAACAAAAAAAATATTTTTGGGTTTTTTTTTTAGGTTTTTTTTAGAAAGCAAGAACAACTAACTAACTAACACTAAGCGCACTAATTCCCCGGCAACGGCGCCATTTTGATGACTGTCGTCAGAGTCAATCAAAAACCTAAATAAGCTACGTAGATAGCGTAAGTAGGGTATCATATCCACGGGGAATTTGTGGTTAGTGTTAAAGAAAATTAATTAAAACTAAACTATCTAAATTGGGGGGTTTGTTTGTAGAATTAAAAGAAAACACGATTTGTCACGAAAAATGTTATCAAGATGAGAAGAAGTAACCTCCACCCCGAATCCCGAATACCCGTTTTAATATAAAAATCCGTTTTCTGACTCAAAACACCACATAGACATGGCCTCGGAATTAATGAATCTGATTAGTTAATAGGGATAGTTTTTAAGATTCACTATGCAACCTAATAACCCGTTTGTTTGTATCAACTACCCACCGATTTACTAACCCGCTAACAACGCAAGGAAGTTGCCAATACGCTTAATAAACGACAAGTAATTCAAACACAAGAAACGTTTACCAATAATCCAACACAACTGGTCAAGCTGTACCAGTTTACAAGAATCAGAAAAACAAATAATTATGTCAAACCGCGTAAACGTTCATCCGGGCGTAAGTCACCGAAAGATTTAGCCGCTCATGCTTCTCTTCACAGCACCGGTTGTCATCCCGAATCATTCCGACATCATGGAGTAGCTTGAATAATTGATTAGAGGAAAAGAATGATCAAAAGTACAATACCAATTCGTCCCCGTTGTTTTGTGCGACGGCTGCGCATTCTATAATCCCCCAAATTGCCGTCAAAAGCCCCCTTAAAAACGTGCCCTCCAACATTGTTATATCTCTCTCTAGAACAATTGCACCAACTCTTGGTTCCCAGCCCATCAACGAAGCCCAATGAAGTCCACATGTTCAATTGATTTATTTTCAGTTGTATTGCTATATTCTTTGTTTCCATGGGCCTACACAAATAATTTATCTAGTCAAAGACTTGATGCACAGTTTCTTAACATGTTGACAAAAACCAAATTATATCATTTTTCTTTCATGATTCGTTCAATCATTTACCAAAAAGAATATGAGTTCATATTTACTTTTGAGCTAAATTTCAATAAAAAGATCATTCTTGAATTATTGAATTAATTCATGTAACACCATCTATTACAAAAAATGAATTAATGTAATGGATTCTACATCATTATCAATGCATTTTATCATAGTTAATATTCAATAATGTGTACCTAAAATGCACCAATCAATCCTCGTCCTCAAACAGTCAATGTGAGGATGATCAAAAGGAAAAGAATGAAAAGATTGATAAATGACGATGTTACAAATGTCGTTTGAAAGGACATTTAGCTGCAAATTATCCAAACGACAATGGAAAGAGTCGTGTTGATCCTGATCTTGATAAACCTTTTGTCACCAAACCACAAAATGAACCTAAAAAGAATGAAAAGAAAAGTGGTAAAACTCAAAAAGGAGAAAAACCTAAGGTTGTAAAGCAAGAAAGCAAACCTGTTTCTAAACCAAATGTTAGAAATAAAAAACAAAAGGATCAGGATACCGATTCTTCAGATGATGATAGCCGTCGTGGTTCAGATCGTGGATTGGAAAGTTCTTCAGCAAAACGTGAAAGTCGTCCGAAAACCCCTGCTCAACGACCAAATCATGTAACTTTCTGACCACAAGAACAAGATCAACATCCTGGAGGTTCTTACAACCACAATGTTAGACCTCATGCGCAAAATCGTTACGTTAATAACCGAAATGTGTCACCGGCCAGATTTCATGGTCAAGGACAACATTCAGGATACCAACAACGACATGTGTTTCATGATAACGAGCAACCATGGTTTGATAGAAGTTTTAGACCTCAGCATAGTCAAACTTCGGATATCAAAACTCTGGTAATCATTTTGGTGGAAAGTCTGGGTACAATAACCGTTCTCAAACTCCGCACAACCCTCGATTTGCGGGTGGACATTCTAACAATTACCGAGGTGGAAATGTTAGAAACAACAACGAAGATGGTTATTTCAAGGAATTTTCTTTTGTTGATGAATTTGGACGACCCAAGACCGTCATGGCTTGGGTCCCCCACTCTAACTAATTTCCTGTTTGTGAATGTAGGAACAGCTGAAGAGAGCTATCTATATTTGGTATATCGATAGTGGTTGTTCCAGGAATATGACGGGGAACAAAGAATTGTTCTCAAATTTGAAACCTATTCGTGGTGGTCATGTTAACTTTGCGGGTGAAAAAGGTGGATATATCACGGGTGAAGGTTCTGTTTCAAACGGCAAGATCACCTTGCACAAGGTGAACTTTGTTGAAGAACTGAAGCACAACTTGTTGTTAGTTTCTCATATCTGTGATAACATGTATTCAATGCATTTCACGGATAAGGCTTGCTTTGTTCTAAAGCTGAGATTTGTAGTTCCTGAAGATTGGGTTGTGATGAGAGCTCCAAGAGTGAACAACACCTATGTGATGGACATGCGCCCGGTTGTGAATTCCTCTGGTCCGGCAACGTGTTTGTTATCAAAGGCAATAGAAGATCAATCTTTCCTATGGCATCGAAGGATGGGCCACGTGCATCTACGCAAAATGAATCACTTGATTAAGAACAACTTGGTGTTGGGTGTTCCTTTACGTAGTTTCAATATGCATAGTAAATGTGAATTCTGTGAGAAAGGGAAAATCAAGCGTAAACCTCATAAGCCTAAACACATAAACTCTATCCAACAACCACTAGAGCTGCTTCACATGGATTTGTTTGGTCCGATCCATGTAACTAGCATTGGTGGTATGTCTTATTGTTTGGTTGTCACATATGATTTTTCAAGGTATTCGTGGGTATTTTTCTTAAAATCGAAAGATCAAACTTTCGGCACTTTGAAAGATTTGTTTAAACAATTAGAGAAAAATTACTCTTTACCCATCAAAAGAATTAGAAGTGATAACGGAACTGAATTTAAAAATCGAAATATGGATGAGTTATGTCGTGATATGGGTATTATTTATCAGTTTAGCACTCCTTATGTTCCTCAATAGAACAGAGTCGCTGAAAGGAAGAATAGGACCCTTATCGAGGCTGCAAGAACCCTTCTCTCAGAATCCAAATTGCCTATATTCTTTTGGGCCGAAGCTGTAAACACTGCATGCTATGTGCTGAATCGTGTGCTTACAGTGAAACGGGAAGATAAAACTTGTTATGAACTTCTTGAGAAAAAGAAACCAAATTTGAAAGGTTTCCAGCCTTTTGGGATTAAGTGTATGATCTGACGGACATCGGATACTCCAAAGTTTGGGGAAATTGGAGAAATTGGTTTCTTCCTAGGTTACGAACTAGGCTCTCCGAACAAACGAGCATACAATGTCAAGAAACAGATGGTGGAAGTAGTCTTTGATATAACTCCTTTGAGTTACGATCCTCCACCATCTGAGTTCGATCCCAAAACTGGCTACGATTATGACAAATTGTTTGACTCTTTTGCTTTACCT